>JANHFX010027798.1:0-30398 GCA_027560015.1 Chloroceryle amazona
GGCACGGCGCGGCGCAGCGCAGCTTTCTGCGCCCCAGAGGAGCGGAACTCAGCCGAAGCGCCAGCGGTGCTGCCGCCGAGCCGCGCTCCCTCCGACCCCTTCGCTGACGGGTCGGTCCTTCTAACGGGTTTGATGTTCAGAGAGACGCCCTCCCGTTAAGTCCCTTAGTTTGAAAGTCGCTTTCCTATTAACCTTACTATAAACACCCCCTGTCACCGGTCGTTACAGGCAGAGGAGTGCCCTAATGGGGCTAATAATCACCATTAAGCACTTCAAGATTTCCCCCAGTACTTGCTATAGAATACAACTATTAAGTTAACTTGGATGTTCTGAAATACATCTTAAAAGCAAGAATCAAAGCCGGTTTTTCTTCGTATTACAGCACAGCAAGCCTTTGACTGAGGCCTCAGCTGAATGCTTTACTCTAAAAGAGCCTGCAAGCGGGTGATAAACTTTGGCCCTGGGACTTCAGCAAGATGTTTCTGTACCCTCTGAAGAGGATATACAAACTCCACTGTGACGGGAAAAACACAAGTAACGGCAGCCATGCAAAATCTGAATACTGTAAATTCTTAAGTTAGGGTTTTATGAAGTGCTTTGTGTTTATCATTTAAAATGGGAGCTCATAAAAAGATAGACTGCATCACACTTGGTATAGTTAAAATGAAGCTAGAAAGGTTTTTAGTATTTTAAAAGTAATGCGTAGTCTATGCTATATCTGATAACTCTCTGAAAGCTTCAAAAGAAAATCTGCTCTTGTAAAAGAATAAGGCTCATTAAAGCATGTATTTGAGCAGACCCTCCCATTTACTGAATCAGATGGGCTTTATGAACAGATTTAGATAAATAAAAGTAGGTCCAATTAGTGCACACTAAATCTTGACAGTATCCCTTTATCACTTAAAAAAAAAAAAACAACAAAACAAAAAACTTCACTCCTACCCCTTTTGTTTTACTGCCACAACATCCTTCTTTCAAGATCAAAAGCTTTAGATCAAAGCCAAGATCAAACTCAATGCTTTAAATAAAGGCAACTCCACTATGAAGCATTACATAAAGAACCTTGAAATAGACATATCACAGTAGAAAATATTACTATCGATTTTTATTTCACACTCACAACAGGTCTGCTTGAAACTGGTATCAACAACTTATTCATACTTTTTAAAGTCACAACAGATTTTCTACTAAATGTTAATTCTGAAAGCTCCTATAAATTGACTCTTGAACTCTGTGTGTTTGAATGAAGAAAGAACAGAGCACAGTTCAAAGAGAATGAATGAGAATATGAACAAAAAATTATGCTTAAGGCATGCACAAGTTAGTGCAACTACCTAAACAGTAATCCCTTGGATCAGTTAACAGATTAGATTGTGCATTCCCAGAGAATAATTTACGGGAAACACTGGGTCATAGAAACATGAAACAGACTTATACTTTAAATCCTTTAAAGAATTACACTTCCTCTCCTATCAAATGTTTGGAGAAAAACAGGGAAAAAAAAATTACATGACACGTTGATTTTCAGACCTGCAGACCCTGAGGATGATTTGGGTTGAAAATCCCTGAACACACAAACATGATGAGCATTAAAACTCAGAGGTAGCTCTTGTTTTCCTATTAGTAGCTGCCCAGCAGTGAAGGAAACTCATCAAGAATTGTTACTTACTTCCTATAATGGTAATATACCTTGTGCAGCCAACACCCAGGGTTGGCTGGTGCTGGCTGCTGTGCACATCATAACTTGAACATACACCTCCTGTAAAATGATTGCACTGCAGCATATGGTAAGAGGTAGCATGCCCACAGAGACAGCCTGCAGAGGAAAGACAGCAGCAAGGGGAAAAGAGTGGGCCTAAGAAGGGATGGTCACCACACAACAGCTGTGCAGTCAACTGTTAACTCTACTTAATGATGCCTCAATAAAATTTAGCTCATGACCAGACTAGGAAATTTTGCTGGGAAAAACTAGGAGCAGAAGTGAGAGTAGGGATAGGGAAAAGAGGAGGAAAAGGGAGGGAAGGGAGAAAAGATGTAAAGAACATTTTGCCTCCTGCAGTATGCTTCGGCTCTCCAGAAAGGAAGGGGTTTATTTACACTAGATAAAAGGGTGATGGAACATTCAAATTAAAGGGGAGAACGACTGCATCACCCTCCATCAGTAATCCTATCTGCCATCCACATGACATTGACTGTCATACTTGATTACCCTCACAACAGAAATTAAGGGATTAGTCCATCCTCCATGTCATTCTTTACTTGGGAAGACTTTCCTTCAAAGACTGCTAGTGGAGCTGTCCTATGTAACACTTAGAACACAAACATCTATAGATGCCAAAGCATGCTAGGATTCTTCATGACTGCAGCAGAACTAAAAATTGAGTTTTCAAATAGGGGGAGGAGTTAGCACTTTCTACCAATAGCGTGAAGACAGGTCCAATATCCTGGTAAATAATTTAGGCAATGATTTACACCAGCTATTCTTCAAGTCAGACCACATCAGAAGCATGCAATGAACTCTCAGGATTGTACGTAACCTAGAAAACAATAGGTTATTTATGCAACAGACAACTGTTTCATTCTCAACTGAAAAAGAAACAGGTTTAAAATTGTTCAGGCTGTGATGATTACTAATATTTCATAATTCAGTGAAAAAATATAATCATGCATTATTTCTCTGCATAAGCTGGGTATAACTTCATCTAGTCTGTGCTACTCTGATGCTAAAACATTCAATACTGATAAACTAAGAAGATTATTTTATCTAAGGTGAACATTGAACCAGCGTCATTTTGTTGGCTTGCCATCAGTCTTCAGATACTGGAAGGAAAAAAAAACCTGTAAAATTTAAAATGGAGAAATAAGTATTTTCTGTGAATGATTCTGAAAAGAGTTTTTGTAAAGCTAAGGAAATTAATAACTAGTACAGTTGAATAATTTTCCATCCTCTCATTTCTTGAGATTTTATTTGCCTCTCAGTTGCTGGACTTTACACCATGTCTACACACCAACATTTATATATTCAGATCTAAGGGGACAGTTTTCATGGGGACAGCTTTGTTCACTGAAATGGAAAATCAAGTTGTTCTGACACTATTCATATTTCAGAAAAGATGGCCATTTGTATTGACATTAGAAATCAAAATGTTCTAATTCCTCCCAAAGTCTTTGTCATGGTCTACATATGCTCTTTTCAGATCAGCGTGCTGTGTCTGATATTCTTGACTTTAGCAACCCTAAAGAGACATTATGTTCAAGTAAAACTTGTGCTTCCTGAAAATCTAAGAGACAAAAACCTGTTGAAATAGTTATTTTGAGGATATACTTTGAATACACTCCAGTGTGACTTTCACATATTATAACAGGAGCATTTTATTAAAAATGTTAATGCAAATATAACCTTCATATCCAGATTAGCAACCCTGTTTTTTGGGGAGAGTTCCTATGTAAAGATGAATCACTGTGGCCACCGATTTAGTTCAAGATCAGGTTCATAATCTGATAACCTATCTCTGATCACATGACCATATGATCTCTAAATAATATGCTTATTACTTACTACTAAATAATATCATGTAGCATATATTGGTAAATAATTTATGTATCACACTGCATTATATCTTCTATATGATAGTAATAGTTTTAGAGTATGTTAAAATGCTCATATTTTTTTTCTCTCCTGATTTCACCAGGTGTTTGCACTACTATACAGGTGCCCCTCTGGAGCAACAAGAAAACTAGATTATTGTTTTTATATTTTGGCCTTTCTGCTTAAGAGGTACTCCCATGTGCTGCAAACTTTCAATACAGTCCAGGCTGCAAATTACAGCACCTTCCTCTACAAGCAGCAAGATAATATTTAAAAGATGTAACACTTTTTAATACAATCATGTATGGAAATAAGACCTTAGATTTCAGGTTGGCCCTGCACTCTGTCAATTTAAAAGTAATTTGAATTCAGACATGTTGAATCCAGAGGACAAAGACTACGGCTCAAGTTTTTTTGACAAGAGAGAATCCCCTGTTAAATGGTTCTATACACCAAAATCTTGGCAGTGGATAGTTGCTGGTTGGCCAAACTATGTAGGGTTTTGAAAGCCCTTTGTTACGTAATTATTTGGTTTTGTGGTTTGTTTGTGAGTGTTTTTGTGTGCTTTGTTTTGGTTTGTTGTTTGTTTATTTTGTGTTGTTTGTTTCTTTATAAATAATAAAGGAAAAAAAAAAAACAAACAAAACAGAGAAGCAAAAATGTGCTTAAACATGGATACTGGACAGTCCTGAACCACTGACCAGCAGTGTTTTTCTTTCCTTTCCAGTATGAAGAGACTCAAAGAAAATGAAGCAGACTTTATTTATCATTGAAAAATTAAAATACATCTTTCAGAGGTACTAACCTCTGTGTCTTACTGATCCCCTAAAGCAATCAAAAGTCCTTTCAACAGTTCTAGTAAATAACTATATTCAAGGCAAGACTCCATTATTCCCCTGGTCATGAAATACTGTTGGCCTGTATGCTACAGATAATAACCATAAGCCAAATCATGACCCTTACTGCTAATTTTTGTATTGACCAATAGCTTTGTCAGCCAATAGACTTTTCCAATCTATCTTTCTCCAGATAACTACATTTTGGCATTTGAATTTCACTGTGGGCTTAGATGGGAGTAGACAGAATAGTTAGAGCATCCTGGGAGAACATTCCTTTCCTATGGAGATGGAATAAGTTTTAGAAGAATCACCTATTTCCTCCATGATTAAACAGAAGGTGATCATTACTGCATCTTCAGTCTAACTATGAAGCACTGGTAAATGAAAAGGGGATGACTGAAGGTAATATAAGCAGTGGAAAACATCTTGACATTACTCGTATCAACATTGTGGAAGACAGAGAACTGATGGAGACAGAACAAATACCATTACAGAAATTTTAGATTCATTCTGCCCTCTAGAAATACTTCACTAGCTCAGTGTTTTTGCAGAATGTTTGAAAAAGGCATTGGGCTCTAAAGCAAGAGCTTCCATCCCCAACTCTAACCAGTTGGGAATGCAAAGGCAGGATCTGAACCTTCAGGATCACTCTGAGTTTCTGACTGGACAACTGTGTGAATCATCAGGTCAGTTTTTCGGGTTGGTGCTACAGAAAGCTACATGGACTTCAGACAGAATCATAGATTTGTCAGGGTTGGAAGGGACCATAGAGATCATCTAGTTCCAACCCCCTGCCAATGGCAGGGACACCTCCCCCTAGAGCAGGTTGCTCAGAGCCCCATCCAGCCTGGTCTTAGAAACTTCCAAGGATGGGGCCCCCTCCACCTCTCTGGGCATCTTGTTCCAGTGTCTCACCACCCTCATGGTGAAGAAATTCTTCCTAATGTCTAACCTAATAGTTACATAGATACATAGTATGTGTTTGAACACATGCATGAAATGCATCTTCCCCACATGTTAATTCCTTCCAATCATAAACATGTATTTTTAAAAGCTTAGAAAACAGGAACATATTCCAGGAAGTAAAATACATGTTCCTTTTAAGAACCCTTGACCACTGGGGCAGGAAGGTAGTAACTTGTTCTGATCACATAAAATTTTCACATCAGCTTTATGCCCAATTCTCTACCTCCTGCAATAAAAAAAATCTTGAAATAGCATTTGATGACATTATTTCATATCCTGTGTCCAGTGCACAAAACTACATATAGGAGACTCCAAACTGGAGAAATTTCAGCCATTTCAGAGGTTGCTCTTTTTTAATTAATAGAGAAAAGCAGTTTTCTTGTAAGGTAGCACAAAACGACTAAAAGTTCATGGATTGTTTCCACTGAATAAAAAAAAATAGGTGGGATAGAAATTGTTTTCTAATGTCGTGCCTTTTTTTCTGATGCTTTTATAAGCAACAGATTAAAGTCAATGTTTATTGCTATGCAAGCCTGTCCTTATTAGGCAAGTCTCTGTTCAACATTTTTGTGTAAAAGAGGACCTGTCCTCCCTCTCTTTGCTGTTTCCAGACCCTGCACGTGTAGGTGGGGGAGTGGGAGCTTGGGAATGTGAACTTGATCCAGCATTGATCAGCCAGGCAGCAAACTCTTATTGTTCTTTAGATACCAAACATAACTCCTTTCTAGTAGGATAAGCTCAGTTATTGTGCACAAAGCACAGCTTTTGTGTTCAGCAATGCAATTAATAGGAAAAGGGAGTGAGAATGACTGCTTGAGATTTATTGAATTTAAAAGAGATTCTAATGAACAAAAGTGTGGAATCCAGTCCACAATTATTTCAGAAGTTGGGCATTTGTTTCAAATGCCCTTCAGTTTCTTGGAGAAGCTATGACTCATACAGATTTACTATGAAAGTACTACTGTACCTCTAAGCTGGACACATGCAACACTGAAAGGTAGCATGAAGAAATAAAGACATTTGTAAAAATCTGTCTTCTGACTGGAGAGACAAGCCAATGTTTTAGGAGATCATTAAATCCAGTGAAGTATCCTCTTCAGCCATAATGCAGACTCACAGTTCCAACTAAGAATCTCAAAAGCATTTTTTTCTGAATTATTCAATTAATCAAGTGGTTTTTTTGAACTTTTGAACTCTTCAATGAGCAAAAATATACCACTGTTGTGTCTCACTTGCCATTATCTTAAGTACAATTTACAGGAATGGCTAAATAAATTACAAGTCTATTTTGTCAGTAACCTTTTTTAGATCAACACAGGATCTATTCAAATAATAACAGACCTTACAACTTACTGATAGTTTGCTACAGCAAAGTATGAAATTCTCTGTATACTGTGGTCTGTCTAGGAAGACTTTCAGATGGATAGTCTTTATCTAAAACATTTTTTAAAGGGTTTACAAGATAGAGGGAAAGTCTTGGCTGTTCAATCTGTTTTGATTTGTTTCTTCCCATGATTCATCTGACTTTTATGTACACTACAGTACTGTCTATGTTGCTTGATTACCTTTTTGTATTTTCCAAAACCTAACCCTCTCGTGTAAGAAAATGGGATGCAATGTTGACAGTACAACTGCAGATCTTAGAAGAAAAGCAGCATTAATGATTCATGTTCAAAACCAGTTTTCTTATTGTTTGTTATCATTAGAGAAGAATTTAATCAATTTATATTCTTGACCTATGCTCATTTAAGTTATTAAGTAATTTGGAAATATCTGTTCATCTTCCAAACTGCAAGCTTGCTAATATCAAAACAATACCATTTTTCTTGAGAGAAAGTGCTTATTCTTCAAAGTATGCTTTCCACATACAAGAATAAACACTTACCTGAGCATCAGTTACGCTTTCTTCAGATTATTTCTCAAATATCAACTCATTAGCATTCAGCTATTAAATCAGTTACATTCACTGTATTGATGTTAAAATACATGTAAAAGTCTCTACGTTCAGATAAAAAAAAAAAAAAAACAACTAAAACAAAATCCAAAGAGTAAGTAGCAAACTTCAGTATGTAAGCAGCAGCAAGTTATTCTTGTGAATAATACTTAAAACCAACTTTCAAATAAATCTAACAGGGTCACTGTTAAACTTATTTAACAAAGTTATAAAATTATACCTCTTCATACTCTGATCACAAGCTTGAATGAGATTTTCCTTCTTAAAAAGGTTATTTTCACTGCCAATGCTTATAAATTTACTGCATCTCAACAAACAACAAGGATTTCACTTTGTCTGCAGTGTCATTGTTGTCATCTACCAATATGTAGTTATTAAGTATATTCAGATAGAACAATTGCAAGATAAGGCATGACTATCAGTGACAAGAAATGCCAAGTGTTGACAAACCCAAGCTTTAAGTTACACACTGATCTAGTAAGGTTGATTTTTATACTGGAAAAATTTTCTAGCACTTTCTCTAAAACCTGGGTGAACAACTGCTAAAGATAATTCAGCAGCTTAGTATGAGCATTCTTTTAAAAGAAATATTTGAATGTGATTGGCTTGTTAGCCACAGACAACAACTGCTACCCTGTGATGTATTGTCTTGTAGAGTTACCATTTCACTTGTATTTTTGTCTTAGTAAAAGGAAACAGGAAATCTATAAAGCTTAAAACTGGGCAAACGCCAGGAACCACTTTATCAGAAATCTTGAGCTGCTGCTGTAACATCCTTCTAAAATTTATCAAATCACAGGAATATGTTGCTTGCATTGATTTAGATAGCTTTACTAATTCTATTTGAGTTCAAGTTTTTTAACATTTTTGCTATGTGTTTCCTTTCCAATCCATCTCTTCTTCCCCAACTAGGACAATGCAGAGCCAGTCAAATACAAACAAACCCAGAAGTACTATGAATAAATGCATGTTCATCATTGGAAGATTTCTTTTGATTGTCTATTTCTGGAAATGTAGATGATTTTCAGATAACATTAGTAGAGCAAACTTAAACCACTGCTTTGCCACAGTAATGAAAAGCAGTGCAGGGAGGAAAAAATATGAATTCTTTTTAAATGGCAGAATTCTTAGTATTGTAACAGAAGGTTGTTACTCCAATGCTCATTCAGAATTAGAAAGCATGGAGCAGTATTCTCACAATACACACTATAAGCTGTACATACGCTGAAACACCTGTTGGCTGTACCTACTTATTCAGAAAATATTCTTTCAGGTAGAACCATGGATAAGAATAAAGTTTTGACAGGATGATAAAGCAGCCAAAGGGACTACAAGAAATATATAGCATTGCTGTCACCTCTTGCAATTGTTTCATAATTCTGAGGGGATGTTTGGTGTGCTTATCACTCTAAGATATGTTGGAAACTAAAACCCACGAAGAGGCAGGCCAACTACTCTCTATTCCCCACCCCAGGCCCCGACCTCCTCTTTTTTTTTTAGCTGAAGAATGTATCTGGAGAAGATTGCTTTCATAACACAAGGTACTACATGAAATAAACACATAAGAAGCATTCATGATAGCAAGTTTACCAGTAAATAATAGCATGTTATGAAACAATGCAGTTTCAAAGGCAAAAGGTGGTGAAACTGGAATGACTTAAAAAAAATACATGTAGGAGTTCATGAGATGCAGAGACTACCTAACTTTTATTGGTCTACTCCTCAATTAAACAGTGTACAGCAGAGTTCAAAATGGGGAAAGTTTTGAAGTATACTTTAAAAGGTTAATTATCCAGGGTAGAATAAGAAATTCAGGTAAGACAACTGGCAACATAACAAAGACAAGTTTGCGCAGAACTGAGAAAATCTTCCTCAAGAAGCATATGATCTTTTAGTCCTAAATTAATTATGTAGACTGAAAGACACCACAGAAACTGTATTTAAGGGAGCAAATCAACAGCAGGGATGAAGTGGACTTAAGTGATTTCATAGGTGTTTGCCAGCTCTGAATGCTCTTCTGTTCTTCTGATTCTACTGCTTAACTCATTGCCTAAAGTTAGTCATGTTAAGTCATTGCTACTTGCACATGATGAAAAGTTGTTATAATCCTCCAGTGAGTCACCTCTGAGACAGGAGTACATGCTGAAGGTTGGTTGGTTTGATAGAATTTATTTTCAACAACACAATATGCTTCACCTTATTTAATACCACCAAGATGTGTTCCCAGAAAAAAAAATCCTCATGAAAGCCTGTATTTCAGAAATGCTTGCTTTTCATCTCAAGTTCCTTATTGTTTTGTGTGTGAGAAAACCTTTCTGCACAGCAAGTCTGGACAACCACTGTGCTGTGGCACTCTTCCATGTTAGAAGGAATCGGCCAGGCATTACCACATACCCTTTTTTACAACACTAACCTTTAATGTTTCAGAAAATACAAAATTTGAAAATGTAAGTTGGCACACAGAATTATTCTTTCATGGCAAAAGGCCAAGTTCTGATTTCATTTGTCAGTATGACTCCCTTTCATTAAGTTATTTCTGATTACTGCTGGTATATACCTGAGCCTGGAAATTAGCCCAATATTTAGAAAAAAACGAAATAACTTTTCCAAGAGTTAAATAGTAATATAAATTGGCAAATATTAGTGCCTCAGTAGTTACAAGTTGCAAGTATGAAGAGTTATATATATGCAGTTCCCTGGACAGAGTAGGAGACGGGATTTGGAATGGCAACCATTACCAAAACACAGATAAAGAAGTACAGGATCTTCAGGTAGACAGATGCCATGACATATGACTGTAAAAATACAAAATGCCAATTCCTCTCCTGGAAGGAAGGTGGTAAGTAATGTTGCTTCAGCAGTCTGGGGACTCAAAAATCTCTATCATTATCCATCTTTTGCAGAATCACTTTTCCAGTGTCGTTAAGCTAAACATTGTTGTCAAAACAGTGAACTGAGGGGTAGGCTAACAACTCTTTTTCAGTGACTGTTGTTACCAAATTTTAGAGTGCTAGTTGTATAGACGTGATAGATTTGGATATAACCATGGAAGAAAAGTCCTAAAACCACTTTGGTAGCTAATGCTGTATATGAACCACAAGTGGTGAATTTTCTTTATGGTCAACATGAATTTCCTGAGCAAACACCACCAAAAATGAGAAATAAAAATTAACACAGAAACAACCACAGCCACTACTAAATATAAAAATTCTCATATGGGAAACATATAAAAGAACCATGTTCTATTTTGCTTTTCAGAATGGACAACATGATGCAGCTTTTTATTTCCCAGTCACATTACAGAGGATAGTATCTCAAGTGTGGAACTTTCCTCTCCAAATTCAGTGATGTTTTATGTGGTATTTGTAAATTTTAAAAGTTCGAATTCTCAGCTGTATGACTACACCCAGAGGACCTGTCAGAAACCTTCCTGTACACATACCATCATCCACTGACCTGGTGACTAATATGAGAGAGAATAAGTTCTGTGGCACTTCTTATCTGCTATTTATGATGCTCAGGTGGCCAAGAAGGCCAACATCAAAAATAGGCCTGTATCAAAAATAGTGTGTCCAGCAAGAATAGGGAAGAAATCGTGTCCCTGTACTCAGCACTGGTGAGGCTGCACCTTTAGTACCGTTGTCCAGTTTTGGGCACCACAGATTAAAAAGACATTGAGGTGCTGGAGCGGGTCCAGAGAAGGACAGCAAAGCTGCTGAGCAGTCTGGAGAACGTGCCTTAGGAAGAGCAGCTGAGGGAGCTGGGATTGTTTAGTCTGAAGAAGAGAAGGCTGAGAGGAGAAATTATTGCTCTCTACAACTACCTGAAAGGAGGTTGTAGCGAGGGGGCAGTTGGTCTCTTCTCCCAAGTAACAAGCAATAGGATGAGAGGAAATAGGCTTAAGTTGCACCAGGGGAGGTTTAGACTGTATATTTAGAAAAAAAATTTGCACTGAAAGGGTGGTTGGGCACTGGAACAGGCTGCCCAGGGAGGTGGTGGAATCACCATCCCTGGAGATATTCAAAAACTGTGTACACATGGCATGACAGGACATGCTTTAGTGGTCATGATAATGTTGGGTTGACAGTTGGACTTAATGATCTTAGAGGTCTTTTCCAACCTTAATGGTTCTAGGCAGGTAGTTCGCCTACATGTAAGAAGGTAGTCTATGTGCCTTCATCATATTAGCCACGTCAATAGTTTGCTGAATTACAGATAATCTGAATACTTTTTAAGGGAGTTTCAGAGTTAGCTCCTGTACAGCACATGAGTAGATACATAGTCCTGTAGTCAGTGAATATAGTCATATCTAGATTATAGGTACTAATGTATTGAAAGCTACTAAGTAATCTATACAGTCTTGTAAAAGTTTTTTTTCTTTACAGGAAATAAGGGATTCCCCTTATTTCAGGAATAAGGGGTTCTCAATTGATTTAATAAACTACAAAGGAAACAAAGTTTCCTACTTACTGAATGACAAGAAGTTCTTTCAATAAAGTGAAAACTACTTCGCTTAAGACCCTAAGAATTGCTGAAGGCAACAAGGGCAAATCATCAAATGATTACCGAGGGAAGAGAAAGACAGAGGGAAAAAGTCAGTGTGCTGATGCTAAGAAGCAGCAGAATAATGAGTAAGTACCATTCCCATAGTCTTTGTTTTTACAGAACAACAATACTACCAGGGAAATCTCTTTAGTTTAAAGAAAAATTACAACAATTTAAAAGCCTGCTGGGCATGGAAATATTTTTGCTATGTGTTTTGCTTACATGACTAATAGATAATTGCAGGGTATAATGAAACTACTCACTATTCATTGTGAACAACTTATGGTACACAGGAAAACAGAGTTCAATTTTCATATTAATCAAAACCATTTTCAATTCTTCAGTCTGCTCCTATCTTCCTTATTTGTTATTTTAGAGTTAATTGTGGGACACTAATAAGGCACATCCTCAAAGATGTATGTGCAAGTAAAATGCCAGAAAACTTTTCCATTTCAGAAAGCCAGTTCAGCATCTTAGAACTACAGATGTGAAACATCAGTTTCCCCCCTATACTTGAAGCAGCTGTTCTACAACATACTGAATTCGTTAGGGGAAACAAAACCTTCATTAAAATATAGTATTAAAATCAAGGTGCTTTTTCAAGAAATGACCAAAGATCAAGATGCATGATGGTACTTACTATGCCTTCCTTTCCACCCTTCTAAATAAAGCTAATGTTATTTCCACTAATTTTACAGCACAAAACATAATCCACCTTGATTTTATATCCTCTCCAAGTATTAGTCTTTGAACATTTTGCTCTCGGGGTAAAAATTCCCAAAAAGCCTTCTACAACATGCAGAGAACAGTGGACACGCATGCCTCTAGAACTCTCAAGGGAAGAGCTCAACAGTTGAGTGACCACTGCTTATTGTATTGAGCTCTCCATCTACCTACAAACATGCCCACTCGTCAGAGCCTCCGTCATGCTGCCTAAGTACCCTCACTTTTGCATGTATGAACCAGGACTTATAATTCTGACTTTTAAAAGTTGGTGTTGTGTTGTTGGGGTTTTTGTTTGTTTGGCTGGTTTTTTTTGTTTGTTGGTTGGTTTGGGTTTTTGTTTGTTTGTTTGTTTAATGCTAATGGAAAGTAGAAACAAATGCAAGCACTAAGTAAGCATCCATCCAGCAGATTCATAAGCAAGTCACAATATACACAAAATATTGAAGTACAAATACTTTAATATTTAGTTACTGCTGTCAGTATGGTTTTTAAGTAATTAATATACTGAAAATTGTGAACAATCTTTGTTACATTTAGTATAGTCCACAACTGTACTGTAAAGCATACTTCCACGTGACTGCAATATTAAGCAATATGATAAGTTTTGTAAAAGTTGCATTTTGGCAGGTTTGTTGAAATGATGGTAGAAGCAAAAGCCTGTAACCAATAAAAGGTAAACCCATATCAAGATGCGGAAAGCAGTCATCATCAAAACTGCTTATTTAAAAGCATATTTCTTATAAGCTTAGGTAATCATTTAAATAACATATAGTGTAATGAGAAATGCAAGACTCCAGAAAGAACAGGAAGAACAGGTGTTTTCTATTTACCTTTGGTATTCCGGAAGTGTCAAGCCAATTCTGGAAGATACTTTCTACAGTTAACCCAGATCTTAAATTAAAAAAAAAAAAAAAAAAAATTAGAAGACACAAACAAAAAAACCTTATTTTTTGCTTTTTCCATATGAAAATTAAGCCTTTATAAGCTAGGCAAAACTTGAATTCCAAGTATTGGTTGCACTGCAGTGGCAGTACATTTTTCTTAATGAATAATACCAACAGAGGTAATAGCAAATTAAAGACAGAGCAGGTTTTGCATGCTTAAAACTCAGATGATAAATTCAGTGCATATGAAGATTGACCAAAAAAGTGTTAAGATGGTAAGCTGCATTTATGAAACATGTAAAGCATGAACAGGTGCTTTACTTTTTTGTTGAGTGGATGACCATATGCAGTCTTCTTTCCTAGTACTTGCACTTTTTCCAACTTAGGACATTCATCTTGGTATCCATCAAATTAAACAACTTGTTCTAGCAGTTTACAAGCATTCACTATTTTTTTTTCCAAATATATTAGTAATATGAAGACTATTGCAAAGATCTACTCTGAATGTATTGATAGGCAGTACTGAAGAACTGTGGAGTTCTTGGAAAGGTTTCCACTAACGTATTGGGCTTCAGATCAAGCCCAAATAATAGATAACAAACAGATCGCTATTTCAAAAAAAAAATCCTAGAGAAAGGGAACGGGGCCTGATATCTGTAGAAGCCGCATATTTGTAAAAGCACCCATATTCAGAAAGGACACTTACCACCTGCTTTTGTTGCAGTTAGACATCTGTAAGGACTTAAATCTGGTGTGTGTGTGCTTTTCTGAATGGCATTCCAGTTAAGTTACTGTATTGGGCTGTGGTGGGTGCAATTGGGGGTGCACTGCAACAGAGCTCTTAGGAGGCTGGGCAGGTTCTTCAATTGCTTTGTACTACAGTTCTCTACTGCAAAATGAGAATGCAATTACTTCCATTATCTAATCTGTGTCTATTTGTTTAGATGATAAGACAATCAGGATAGGAGTGATACCCTAACATTCATAGATACTGTTCATAGCCAGATTAAAACCTTCTGAACAAGCTCTGTAAAATACTCACATTAATCATAATTTGAAAATCATCATTCTAAAAGACGTCTATATATCAAGTTTTCATTGCACAAGGCCCCAAGGCACTCTGCAAACTTTAACATAAACCCACTTAATTTTCAATCATGGGGAAGAAACCACTTTTAGAATAAGATGTTGCAGCAAGTTAACAGTATAAATCTAAGTGCAACTTATTTTGTTTTTTTTTTGTAGTGAAAGATAAAGGGTCTGACATATCCACCAGAAAATACTTCAAAAAGAACATCTGCTTCATCTGGATATATACACTTGAACACACCAATCATTTTCAGGTAAGCCATTCCAGTTAAATACAGAGGCATAGTGCAAATTGAAGACTAGTAACCAATTAGTGATTCTGTCAACTAGACATAGCTTCCTGCAGATAAAATTTCCTTTGGGTTTGTCCAGCATATATATTTTGGCTTACTAAAAAAATGGAGGAATCAAAACCACTGGGAAAAATATATCTGAATGATTTTCTGTGGGAGTTAGTTCCCTACCAGCTGTTTGTCTCAATCAAAATCACCACATTCATGACAATATGAGTAACAAAGAAAGCATGTACATTGCATAAGCCTTCATTTGTCTATTGTGTATTATTGAAATCATAGCTTTATTAGTATAGATTTTTATTTTATTGTATCACATTAAATAAAAAAATACCACTAGAAAACCCCAAAGAACCAAAACCTGACCTGCTCAAGAAAAACCTGCAGTCATAAAGAGCACAAGCAGCTGTGTCTCTGATTTATCTGATGCTGGTGAAACTCACCCTCTGTTACAGGGCTCTAAAAACACTGAGTCTTTGCACAGTTCACATGTTGGGCAGATGTGGAAAGGATCAATTTACAGCAAAGACTATGGGTGTAAGCCTTGGGGAGAACAGAGCCACTGGGAGTTTTAGCAACTCTAGTACAGACAGATATATACAGATAGATAAAAGAGGGTTTTGTTGTTCTTTGGTTTTGTTTCTTTGTTTGTTTGTTTTTTATGCAGTGAAGTTCCAAATTATCTATGAGCAAACAAGATGCCTCAGTTACAGGTGAGAAGTATTGTAGATTTCCTACAGAAAGTCCAAGATAATGTAAGACTGTAGCCAGTGTATGTTATATTTTAAAAGGCTGTTAAAACAGAGAAGGATAATTATAGATAGTTGTTCATCCTTCTTGACATTAGTCCTTCACACAAAGAAACAGTCTGCCTTAAGGGCAAGTTAGGAAATTCTGAAGCACCAGAAGGTAGTGTTAGGCCTGTTTGATGTCAGTATTCAGCTGCAGCCCAGAAACAGGAGCATCCCACCTTGCAGAATGGATTCCTACAGCTAACATACCATTAAAATCGACTCACAGCAGGAAGTGAAGTAGCCCTATAAACTAGGCATGTAATCCTCCTGTGCCTACAGAAGGCAGCGAAAATGAGCATCTGCCACTTAAGAAATTACATCTGTAACTTGGAACTGCTCATCACTGGGAAGGCACTAAAAAATCTCCTGTGGCTAAAAACTAAAGGCATTCAGTACTGGAAGAGTAAGAGTCTTTTCTATATAGTCTGATGTATCCCACAGCAGAAAGCTAATGTTGCATTTCTCCAATGTAATAATTACAGAAAAATTCCACACTGTTGTACTGATTTCTCCTAATGTTAATTCTGCTCTCATTAGAAAAGTCTCCAATAAGCCAAATTCTCCTCCTAGCTCCACCAGTCTGCCTCTGTTGCAAACAGTTGAGGGCATGAATTGATGTGCTAGCCTAGTACTAATTTTTATTTTCTTTTATTTTTTATTAGTTTTCTTTTTTATAATAAAGTCCAGCCTCCATTACAAACTTCAGTATATTAGAGTGCTTTATATTTTTTAAGTAAGAATTATTTAGTTTAAACATTAAAATTTTATTTGGTAGGATTCCACAAGTCTAGGAGGCCTTGTGTGTTACAAAGAATTTTGTTGCTCTAATCTTGAAATGCATTTCATTCCTATGACTGAAGCTTTGTGAAAAAAAGCACTCATCAGCAGATGATCTCTAAAAATATTTCATTTTTATCACTTCTCCCTTTGCTTTTACCTCTGTCTACTATTTGTGTACTAGCAACAGAATGCATTCACAAATTAAAAAATCATCATTGTAGCAGATAAGAAATAAAGGCCTTTTGTATATCCAGATGTTTTATTATTCTTGACATGGCTGTTTATATCTGCACCAAAGATAATTTTGGCAGCAGATAGGATCAAATATACTGTATGTCTGATTGTAAAATTAATTACAATAGATCTGAAATTGTGTTCATACATCTGGAGTATGATGTACTACAAATGGAAACACCTTTTGCATTGGTTTCACTGGAAGTTTAAATATTTGGGCATGTTTCTAGGTAGAAAATTGGATGCTTATAACAGTTTGCACTGGGTTTGGACTTCAGAGAAAGTGGAAAAATAAAGGAAAACATATTTTATTAACAAATCAATGTATAATCATGCCATTAAACAATCTGCTTCCTCATATATTCCATTTAATATTCCTGATTATATTTGAGCTGGAAACACATATCCAATAATATAAACAAAACATAATCTTACAGTACATCACTGGAAAATGTAACACCACCAGGTTAAACTTATGATACCACAAACCACATTATTTCAATGATTACTATCTCTCTGTCTGGCACCCCCTAACAACAGAAGTGTTTCACTAAAAAAATCAATACATTTGACCTCTATGATTATCTTTCTGGGGTTTGTGGGGTTTTTTTGGTCATGTTTGTTGGTGGTGGTGGTTTGGTTTTGTGTGGTGTGGGTTGGTTTGTTTTTTGTTTGTTTTGTTGTGTTTGTTTTGTTGGGTTTTTTTTGTTTGGTTGTTTTGGTTGGTTGGTTGGTTGGTTTTTTTCAAAACTACTCAACCACATTTTTGAACACTTTGGAAATCCTGGTCTTTAAAACAGTATTTTCCAAGTGAAGACATTATTTTTACAAACTATAATATATGACTCTGCTCTACTACAGAAGAAAGTATATCTGTGGCACAGTCTGTAGTAGCACAGAACAAACCAATGGATAAGCAGGGATGGACTCAAAGCCCTGCTGAAGACTAGTTGTATCATCTGCAGCCAGTCACAAACACATGTGAGAGGATTTGAAGGCCATGTCAGGCAATTAATGCTGGATTTGCATTAGTGTCTTCCATCCTTCCCCATTTGGCACACTGTATGACAATGAGGGGGTGGTATTGGACTACTGCTTGAGAAAAATTCATCTTCTTTGTTTTCCAAGCTTCGTGGCAAAGCTCTTGTCTCCTTGCTCTAGGGTACCAGGTGCCAAAAGCAGCTGGCAGGAGGATCATTGGTTGATTTGAGCAGGCAGTTGTGCCTGGCACTTCAGACTACATAGTGAACAGGACCTCATTGCTGCCCTACCATGCAAGTCAAAGGCACTGCCTAGGGGAGCACGGGATAGCAATAACACAGCAAGTCTCATGTTTTTTGTGTATGTATATATGAGAATTTTTGAAGTAAGATACATATGCATACTTGAAAAAAACAAGCAGACACTACTAAATGAAATTCTACTATTTCTGCCTAGCACAGATGATGTTTCAAAATGATTTCTACTTTCTTCTTTGACTTTTCTAGCCTTGGTTCTCACTTACTCTTTTTGTTCAGGGATGTCTTCCAACAGCATACAAAGAAAATCCTGGAAAATGAATCAAGCACCACAGTTAGTATGTTTATAAAGACACAACTCTGCATTGCTAGTCAGCAATGGACTTTTAAAGACTGCAGATAACAGATTGATAAGAAGTTTATATATCTGTCATGGTTATATACTGCTCAGTTATTTATACAACATACATTATGTTTGTCAGTTTTCCAACCCACTCAAGCAAAAAGTGTCAATATTGAAAAAAAATGGGCTTAAAAACGCTGCTGACTATTTTAGCACAATCCCATGTTTCCACTTTTATTTAATCTATACTACACACACACACTATATTTAAAATGGCTGAAGGCTGCAGATTCGAATACAGAAAGGCTAAGAGACACCAGAAGTGGCTCTCGCCACTGTGCCTAGGTTTTCATACAGTCTTTAATTATATAACCACAAAAGGGGCTTTTTCCTTAGTGCACATAACTGGTTGGAAAATCACACATAATCCTCATTCTGTGACAAAATTTGCAATGTTACTGCCAACCACACCAACTAAGGAGTAAATTCTTAAAAAAAAAAAAGCTAGAATTTCTTTCATGAACTTATAAAGAAAGTACAATGCCAGTGGAACAGTATTATTATCATCCTTACAACGGTATGATAAGCCCTCTTTAGAAAGTTATACCTGACATCACTTAATGGTTCTCTGGCACTCCATGTTATACATGACCCAATTTTAATGACAGTCACTTTGACACAATGCAGTGCTCTGAACAATCTCATAAGAAGATTTATTATTATGAATTACTCATTTATATGCTATTTCATAGAGCGATACATCCACATTATTAATACTAATCTTTGTGGTTTCATAGGCTAATGATGTTCAATGCAATATATGAGTGGAGGCTGATTTCTGATTGCAGGTGCTTTCTCTTTAAGTCTTGAAGAATGTTTCGTGAAAGGCAGAAAACTTTTATTTAGGGACTCTGCCATGACATTCAACAAAAGGTGCTGCTTCTCTGTCTGATTATGGCATTATTAGGGAATCAAAGTAAGAGTGATTGATTCCACAGTTAAACACAGTTAAGTCTCCTTCCTTAGATCACAAGTGAGATTCAGGTAATGTTGCAGTGGCTGCAAATTTTGCTTAGGACAAAAGGTAAATTACACAGCATGGGACTCAGTGTGGCTGTGGCAAGAATGCCATCATTAACAATGCCAGGAATCATTCTGTCCTAACTACAGTGTATTGCTGACACAATGATAAAATATGAAACCCCTTTATTTTATACTATACCATTACTGTGTATGTAAACAGAAAACTACTGTCTCTGTCTGCTTGTGGAAGCTTTGCTAGAGCTACAGAGTAAGATGTCACGGAAATCAAAAATATGAAAAGATCATAATTAGAGTTGTTTCAAAACTGTGTAAAAAGTAAGATTGAAGTGGTCATACTTGACACTATTTGCATGGTATACATTAATGCAGCCTGATTCTCTGACTGGATTGAACCAATTTTTTATAATAAAACACACAGTACAGTTGAAGATACCTCTGGTATTAGAAGTGTTTTTTATATTCTGCTATTATACTGTGAAATTAAACATCTTCTTTGTGATTAAAGCTGTCTTCAATTTTCCAAATATCTATTATGAATAAGGTAGTAGCAATCATTCTACACACTTACTTAAAATTAGGATATATTCAATCTTGTTTTAACTGCTTCTGTTTTGATGCTCCAAAGCAGAGTTGAAAAACAAATTCCCACTTACCTCATATTTGCAGGGCTTTTAACATTTGCCTATTATCAAGTCAGCATAACACATCCAATTATAGGTCTTTCTTTTCAGTTGCTTATAATTTTGCCAAACTTTAACCATCTGGAGTGAAATTGTATCCTCAGACTACTTTTTCCCCTCCCTATGCCCCCACCCCACCCACCAAATTAAAAGGTTCATAATTGTCCACGACAAAAGGTAGGGTATAAAGTGGGGGGGGGTAAGCCTTGATGCCATTTGTTTAAGAGGTTCTAGTGACTTTACACTTGGAAGTGATGCAAATGATGATATATAATCGGAAGGAGTGGCTGATACACTGGAAGGCTATGATGCCATTCAGTGAGATCTGGACAGACTGGAGAGCTGGATGGAGGGGAACCTAATGAAGTTCAACAAAGACAAGTGTAGGGTCCTGCACCTGGGGAGGAATAATCTCATGCACCAGTACAGGTTACTGGTTGACCTGCTGAAAAGCAGCCTCCACAGAGAAGAATCTGGGTGTCTTGGTGGACAAGTTAACCATGACCCAGCAGTGTGCTCTTGTGGCCAAGAAGGCCAATGGTATCCTGGGGTGCATTAAGAAGAGTGAGGCTGGAAGGATGAGGGAGATTCTCCTCCCTCTCTACTCTACCTAGTGAGGCCACATCTGGAGTTCTGTGTCTAATACTGGGCTCCCCAGTTCAAGAGAGACAGGGAACTACTGGAGAGAGAGACTCCAACAGAGGGCAAGGAAGATGATCAAGGGATGGGAACATCTCTCTTATTAGGAAAGGCTGAGAGACCCGGGACTGTTTAGTCTGGAAAACAGAAGACTGAGAGGAGATCTTATCAATGCTTATACATATCTAAAGGGTGGGTGTCAAGGGGATGGGGCCAGACATTTTTTGCTGGTGCCCAGCAACAGTCACAAACTGGAACACAGGAAGTTCCATCTGAACATAAGGAAAAATTTCTTTCCTGTGATAGTGATAGAGCCCTGGAACAGGCTGCCCAGAGAGGTGGTGGAGTCACCTTCTCTGGAGATATTCAAAACCCACCTGGGCATGACCTTGTGCAGCCTGCTCTAGGTGAACCTGATTTAGCAGAGGGGTCGCACTAGATGTCTCCAGAGGTCCCTTCTAACCCCTACCATTCCATGATTCTGTGAAGCAAGAATGCATGGATGACCAGGGTGAACATAAATAAATTCTGTCTCGGATCATAGAATAAATTATAGGTTGTTTTTGTTTGGTTGGTTGGTTTTTTTCTTTGTTGCAATTAATTCAATGAAGCCAGAAAGAAAATATCTGTTAGAAATCACATGCCACCACAGTGATGCATTATTAACAAACTGGCCTATATTCATATGATTAACTAATCTAACTTCCCTACATACTCCTGTTGTTCTTCCCTGGATGGAAACCCAGATGCTAGAAAGTAGCCTTTCCTTATATAAAGAAACTGTTATTCTGCAGTTTGTCCAATTTTATTCACATTTGGCCAAACTCAAAAAGCCTTTGGAAAATATGCTTCACACATGTTCACTAAGCATTTACTAGACCCTCATAATTAAATTCCTTAATGACTCTTGTCTGCTCTTACCATAGTGCAGACTGAAGACAATGATTTTAGTCACAACTGCAACTTTTGGTTGCTGCTGAGCAGATCAAATATGGGTACAGGCTGTGAGTTGAGATTAAGAAGTTTTCTTTACACTGTTAGTGCATGTAGCATGTCTAAGGCAAAGAATGGGGGGGCCTAATGACTAGAAGTAGGTTGAGTGAATAATTTTGAGAACCCTAGGAATGAAGGTTACTTGAAGCCATAACTAGACAGACTCAGCTTTAGCAGATCTTTTATTTCATGACTACAGATGCTATATTATTACTCCAATTCTTGTCTTGAGAAATGACCAGCATGTTTCCACTCCTGAACTGTTTTGGGGCACCAGTCGGGTACCTCTCTCTGATCACACATGTTGATACCAAGTAAAGAACACTGAACATTAAAAAAAAAAAATATATCCTCTCTATGAAAAATCCATAACTAGATATTTCAAGTACTTTATGACCAACAGGCCCTTTCAGTTAAATTCTCTAACTGAAGTATAAATTGGGTGCGTAAGACCAACGAAGATTGCAGGACTAGAAATAACACATCTAAAAGGACATTCAGTTGTCAACAGGTAACTCCAAATACACTTACATTTGATTCCTTACAGAGGTTACCCACTCAAAATTAAACTATCCCTATCAGTTATGCAGTTTGTAAATGACATAACTAAATGCTATATGTTACTTTGTCCCTTTTGGGTAGAAAAATAAATAATAAGAACCTCTCCATTCATCTTCCCGTCTTTTATTTAAGAAAATCATCAATATGTTGAAATTCTTTTCTTTGTATTTTGCTAAAAAGCACAGAATGCCCCTCTAAGGACAACGACTTTCTACCAAGAGTAAGCAAGACTCCCCAACTGTATGTTCTATTATCAAGGAGCAATCATTAGCCAGACAGGTTAACAGTTTAAGGCCCAGTTGACAGAGACACTGACTAGTCCCAGTCAAAACCAGAATTTGTTGCCCTTTTACCCTATGCCAATGAACTGTATTCAGATCACATTGTTCCCTAAAGAACAATGACCAACTATCATGGCAGGCAAGAAAACATAGCACATATGAGGTTTTCTGGTAAATCTTTGTATTAGCATGTTCCTGAGCTTAGAAAAATAGTGAGATAAGCAGTGTAAGCAGCGTAGCCACCAAACGCTGTGACCTGCACAGGAGCTTGCCACATAATAACTACTAAGCTATAGTGCAATTTATGTAAAACTGCTGTTATTGTGCCCCACACTGGGCACCAAAAAGGGCTGTGGTAGTTTGGCCTTGGCTGGATGTCATGTGCCCACCAAGCCACTCTATCACTTCCCCCCCCCCTCTCAGCTGGACCAGGGGGGGAGAAAATAAGGTGAAATTCATGGCCTAAGACAAAGGCAGGTTAATGAAGAAGCAAAGCAATGCCATGCATGGAAGCAAAAGAAACAAAGATTTAATCTCTGCTCCCTATCAGTAGATGATATCTGGCCCTTTTTGGGAAGCAGGGCTCCACACACATAGTGGTTGCTTCAGGGGACAAGCTGTTGTCCCACCTCATCCTCCTTTTCCTAGCTTTTTTTATAGTTCATCTGATGTCATATGGTATGGAATATCCCTTTGGTCAGTTTGGGTCAGCTGTCCCAATCATGTCCCCTCCCAAGATCATGTCCACCCCATCCCACTGCAGACGAAATGTTGGAAAACCAGCCTTGTTGCTGTGTGAGCCCTTCCCAGTAGCAGCCACAACACGGGTGTGTTATCAGCACCTTTCCAGCTCTCCATGCAAAGCACAGCACTGGGAGGGCTGCTGTGGGAAAATTAGCTCCATCTCAGTCACACCAAATATAATCTCCACCCCTTTTTTTCATACCATTTGCATCATGCTGAGGCCCCAGATTATACATTTTAACCATTCCATTATATCTAATTCCAACCACTTAAATTCCTTCTTACCAACACTTACATCTTAATCTACATACTCTAAAACCATCCTTACACCCAACATACAGATTAATACATTCTCATTCACCACCATACCCCATCCTCTAACAGACAGATATTATTCCCCTGTTAGCATGGGTTTTCTCCATTCCTCCTGATGTTCACAAACAGGTGATGGCTTGAGCCACATATGTCAGGATGAAGCAGTATGTTTGATTGTTGGGCACCAACACCGGCTAGCTTTGTGTCATCATTACTCTCATCCAGTTCTCTGCAAAATCCACTCTTTGCTGCACCTCCTGCGACATTCCAGTATACCTGGAAACTATGGGCAGAAAGCCTTCAATCACCTCAGCTGTATTACCAAAAGGATTTCTGTCAGAGCCCCAGGCCTTCCACAGAAAACATCTTTGTACATGTCAAAACACCTCAGATCAAGTAAGTCCATTCAGGGACCAGGTAAGTTGGAAGAAATATGTTGATTGTCACTTAATTCACCGAACAAAGCACTGGCATTCCAGCACTGGAAGTGATGTCACGAAGCTTGAACACTCTCTCTTCTGACACTGACACCAGAGCCTATGCTGTCTCAAAGTCACTTGAAATGTTTTAATTTCTTCAGAAGCTACAAAAAATCCACTGTCCACTAAAAATAATAAATATAACAGTGCCTATAACAGATTCATTCTATTTTACATGTATAAACATGTAACACAGATATACTTAATAAAAAGTGGAGGAACAAGATCTGTAATATATCAATAGTTCTACATAGATCCTTCATCTATTCTTTGGACTTCTGCTTAAGACTATGCAACAGAAAAACATGTGAAATGCATCTGACCAATTATTTAAAAAACATCTCACTAAATACAAAAGCTGGAGCTGTAATTCAGCACTAATAAAACCCACTTGCTTTGGGAGCGACTCCTTCTCAGTTTGTTCATCAAAATTAAAGAATTTGTCTTTTTTTCCTATCAAATGATATAGCATAACAAGTTACCATGTAATATTAAGCTTGAAAGAAGCCAAATGAAAGCTAAGCAAATACAAAAAGTGTAGGTCAGCAGAAGAGTGAGAAGCTACTGTAACAGAAGCAGAAATGCAAAGATACTCCATGAGTGAAGACTGAGGCTCAAGACTTAGCAAATTCAGCAGCTATGGGAAGGATTTTTGTCCTATCAAAAATCCAAAACATTTTCAGATATATGGGTCACTTCCCCAGTAGAAGACAATTATATATATAAAACTCTCTTCTTCTTTTAAGGTATTTATACTTGAGATAAATACCAAAGTACCTTGGTTTTATACAACTATACTGTTGGACATTAAAATATGTGACACATTAACTGACTTATTATTTATTCATTTGTACTATATATGATTATAAAAAAACCTGGGCTCCTCTCAGCTTCACTACTCTCTGCTTTCTCCTCTAGCTACATTTCTAGCCCCACTTTATTCTGATTGATCTGTCCTTTAAAATAAATAGTTTATGATTATGAAAAAAAGTGTATCAGAAAAAAGTTTACTTTGTATTATATGACACATATATGAAGTCATGTTAATGACTTCTACTAATCTGGTCTTATACCTCAAGCACAGTATTTCATATGTTCCTTTTTTTCAAGACACTTGTACTGAAACAGAGATGAGACCTAAAGCTAGTCAGATTTTTATATACAAAAACAATGGGTTGTCAAAATGTGCAATGTAATTAACTGATCCAGACATTAATCAATTAACTATTTTAAACACAGTTAAAGTGTCCAACCCAGTGAAACAGCCTATTCTGTTGCTTTACACTTAAAAGGTTGAACAAAACGAAAACTACATATTGCATGGTAAATAAAGTGCCTGTAGAGAATGAACAGAGAACAAAATACCAAGCAGCTGCTTCATATGAGAGCAGCACCACTTCTACATAAAGGAGGTAAAGGTCATTGTTTAAAAAAAAACAAAAAAAGACTGTGATCATAGAGTAATTAAAGGCTATATTAAATGCATGCAGCTTACAAAAAAAAAGTAGGAATATGTTCATTAATAGAAGAATTGGAACAGGAAGCTAACTCAATCTGAGAAAAAATGACCCATCTATGTCTTTTTCAAGCACATAACAGTGTAGAAAGCAAAGAACCCTGTCCTAGAGACTGCTGTATATGGACAGTGTCAGAGTTCACACAAGGCCCACTGATGTCAACAGTTGTTGGCCGAAGCTCACAGGCTAGTAAGCATGGAACAGCTGGGGCCAAACTGCAGACACAAATATTTAGTTAAACTTTTATCTAAAGAAAAGATTCTAGATGTTGAAACATCAAAATATATGTACACTGCATGCTTAGACTGCCAGTTCTAGTTACAAGAGTTCTACAAGCTCATAGGTAGTTGAGTGGCGATTTGTGCACGCAGATACCAACTTTATAAAATGGTAATGGTATGTGCCCATGCAAAACAGTGTGCAGGAATATACTGACACAGGTACAAACACAGTGGGCTTGGACCCACATTTGTGCCTTTAAAAGTTTTAAGAATACCATAAATTATGATTAAGTTCTGCCTCCTTGATTGCCATTTAACTAGCACAAATTATAACCCTATCAGATGGATGAACACTACAGACCTTGGGTTATTATTACAGGAGACAGAAATACATTCAGATTAAAGTCTGCAAATTATTCCACTCCCAAGTGTTCTTATTTCAGTATCAAACTGAACAACAGCTTTACCTGTGTTAAGAATAGCAGCTTGCACTTGTTTCTGTTTATTCATAGTCAGTAACACTCCATTCATTATTATGAAAGTTCATTCAAAGCAGTTAGAAAGTGAATTCTCTCATAGAAAGAAAAATGGAAGACTTTTTTTGGTAAAGCCTTCTCAACAATTCCAGACTTGCTTTATCCATCTGTTGCTAACTAACTAAAATAAACAAAAACTACTATTAAAAACTTACTAAGTACACAATCTAAATGAAGAAAAAAGGCAAAGTGATTAATGTTTCATATCTGAAGTAATTTCCTTGCACCTGCAGCTCCCATCTAGGAAAAGTACTACAAATATCACTGAAAACAAGACTAGTATTCAGAACATGGCAATTATTTTCACTGGTTTTACTCTCCCTCATCCCCACAATTCCTAATTATGCTTGTTTTGGACGAGCTGAAAATACAACACTCCAATATTTAAACTTACAATTTGCACCTCTAGTTTTTTTAATGTTTTATTCACTTAAACACTGACAGCGTAATTGTTGAAAAAGGAACTTGAATAATAAACTTTTTACTAACTTGATTTCATTGCTTCTGCATTTGCAAGTCCTGCTGTGATTGCTTACCTACCTACACCAGAAACCAACATAAATACAACTTTAAGATTTTTTACAAAGAAAGTAAATGCATTTATAATTAGATATAGCTCTATCCTCTTTGCATTTTTAACACAGTAATCAAAGAACAGGCTGATGATAAAATTCCCAGGAGATGCAGGGGGAGCTGGATTTAGGTTACTGTGAAACAAAGTAAAAGCACAAAAATCACACAATAGATGTTATATAGTACACAGCTCTTTCTTCACCAAATCAAGTATCTTCAAATGAAGGAAAGTAGCTTTTTTTTGGACCTACATTAAGCACATAGCTATGGACATATCGCACATAATCAAATGAAAAGTAGCCTAAGAAGCCTGAAGTAAAAGCATGACTTACACTTGCTTGAATAATTAAAAACACTAAACAATTTTTTATCCAGTAAACAAAATGGTGGTTTCTAGATGGAGAAACAATATGAAGTACTTTGTCTTCCAAGACTGAGGTTAGATAAGCTATAAATTGACATTTCATAGCAGAGTGCTGGATGAAGAGAGAAGTCTCTCGTAGATGGGTAGTTTAATCACAATGCAATCATGACTAATAGTATAATGTGCTAAGACATTTTGCAGCATTTGAACAGTCTACTGACACAACTCATCTCACATCAACCAGGAGCAACAAGCTAACTTTTTTTTTTCTCATCAAAATGGAAGCATCTTGCATACCAGCAGATCAAAGCACTGTTTCTTGTTTCTAGCAGTTTCATGATTTCTGTAATTTTCAAAAAGCTTGAAGCTGTGTAATAGTGAAGTATCATATTTATGATTTGGGACACCATAATGTAGACAAGGCTCATATAGTCACTGGCATTTTCCACACTATGCCAGACAAACTGCCTAGGGTCTCAATAACATGGTACAGGAAACAGCTGCAGCAGTGGAAACATTAACTCCCTTAACACCCTAAACGTACACAGGGCAGAGCTGATGCAGTAGAGCTACCATGCCTAACTTCTGGTTGATTTGACATACAAAAGAATCCCTAGGTGTGTGAGCTCTTTTTAACATACACAGTCATACATCTCACCCCGTAACAGTGAGACTCAAAAGTGCAAGCACATGAGCCAGGAATCACTGTGGCTTGAAGAAATGGGAAAGCGTTAGACCCCATTCACTCAAAATCAGAGGCCCTTACTCCGTGTGGCAATGAGACATTTTTCACTATACTGGATCCCCTCAAAAATTTAACTGGTAACTCCAGAAAAGACAGACTTTAGCAAAGAAACTGGTTTCAGAAATTAACTCGTAGCCCTTCTCTCTATTCCCTGCCCCTAACTCTCATCACACTGCTCTTCTAGTGATGGCAATTTTTTGTCATGTCATGCTTTTTGTTCCTGGCTGGTTTTAATTCTGAGTCGAGAGGCCTGGTTCACAGACACTCCCATGAATGGTTGTTTTCACAGCATTACTGAAGCAACAAGCTTCAGTGACATCGTGCAAGCTAGACTCATCATCAGTTACAGGATTTCCTAAAACTTTGAGTTCACAGACCCGTGTTATTCCCTTCTCAAAACAAAATACTGGAGGATACAACAGCCACCCTTTTAATGCTACAGCCAGTGGTTACAGGTATGATATACTGTGTTGGGACTTACTTATCTTTCATTCTGAAGTTGCATGGATTTTATACACCATTTATGCCAGGAAGGGAACAAGCTAAGTCTGTAGTTTAAGTGTTTAATATATGTAGCTGGACTTAGGGAGAGCAGATTCTGATTCCTAATTCAACGCTATTTTTCACAACCAAGCCTTTACCAAACAAGGAAGAAAGAAATCCTGTTCTAGGAGAACAACCCTTCTGCAGAGTGGGCTGCCACTGCATGCTACTACTGTCAGAGAAAGTCTATTGAAAGAGAGAGGCAGCACATCTTAAACATCCATTGTAGATTGATACTTCAGTAACAGAATGCTTTAGAAAGCATGGAGTATGAATCATAATGAGGAAACCTATACAGAGGTTGTGACAAAACCATAATACAGGTGGGGTGGAATATCAGAGAGTGATGGGGACAATGCTCTCTAATTTGGTGGGAAAGTGACCATTTTTGTAAGAAAGACTGAAATTACAAAGATTAAATGAAGCAGCATGCAGAGAGGAAGAAAATAAAGTCAGAAATATAATATGCATGCACTGTTACAATTTATAGTTTTCAGTTACATTCCCAGTCTGTGTTTCTTTTGTACTAGAAAAAGAGAAATACCAGGTAAAAGACTGACTGAGCTAAAAGAGCACAGGAGACAATTCCAGTATGGTAAATGGCCCTATCACTGAGAACATCAGCACCTATGAACACTGACCTTTCAAAAAATCAAGTGTTTTTAAAAAAATTTAAAATCACCTGTTGTTTACACATCTCCATTGTCAGCTGCTAGTAGGGTATTTGATTTATATATTGCCCTGAAAAAAGTGTTCTGTCCTCTATCAGGTAACAATTTCACCAATATTATCAAGTTACTAGTGCTTCTCTCTTTTCACCATAAGCAGAAGTGGTGATTTAGATAGTCAAACAAAAAGTTTTGTTTTAATCAGAATGTGAGGAACAATGCCAAGTGTGGTACCTGAGAAAGGACAAGCTGCCCATGGAACTTATGGACAAATTTTCGTAAAGATGCAAGGTATGAAGCCTCTCCTATTGTTCTTGCCAGAGACCGCAAAAGGAAATAACCCTGTGAGAAATTAAGACAGAAACAAGTAAAATACTATGAATTTGATGATGTCTAGAAGAAAGAAGTCTTTATCATATTATTAAAGCATTTTCAATAAATGTCAGCTGACAACACTTACCTTCAAATAGTGAACCTGCATGAATATTTTTTCTGCTTTAAGACCATGTTTGATAACAGATGCTCCGGACTCACTCTGTTCGCCTGTGCTTTCCTTTTTAGGCCTAAAATGGTAACACACTAATTAAGTCTTTGAGAGTTTTGTTCAGAGTGCTGAATTAGGCTTTTTTTTTGTCTTTATGTGCTATATTTAGGACCCGCACATATGAAATCAACATCACACAGTAAAATCTTAATAAAATACAAATGTTTGAAATAAAATAGAAAAAAAAAAAAAGTATATTTCATTTACATGATCCCCACATGAAATAAAATAGAAAAGAAAAAAAGGTTTATTTCATTTACATGGTCCCCACACAGCCTTTTACCACACTATAGTTCATATTCTCTTTCATGGAAGATTTTCTTTCAACATTGAAAGGAGGAGATCAATAACTGATTTCTTATCCTGTGATAACTCCAGTTCTTCAAGACAATGTAATAATTGCAGACCTGCTGTAGGAGAGCAGAAGTCCACCTATTTCCATTCTGGATCAGTCTCCTGGAAAAAAGGCTTGGAAAAAAGGCCTGCTGACATATGCAACTTTTCATTGTTCTCTGCATATATAAAAAGCCCAAAATGTTTAATTTCTCTCATAATAAATCTCCAGTCTATAGACTTCAAAAAAAGGAGTTTGAACATAGGCTACAGGATGCACACTAAACTAAAATACCTCCCAAACTCACAATTTTTCTAAATTTTCCTCCCTCCCTCCCTCCCTC
>JANHFX010027799.1:0-18102 GCA_027560015.1 Chloroceryle amazona
GCCAGCAGCAGCCACTGCCTGGGACAACAGCTGCTGCCTGCAGACAGTGCAGGGAGTGAGAAGAACTGGGCTGAAAATGAAAATCACTGAACAGAACCAGCTCTGTTCTCCCTCAGACCAGGACAAGCTTGACAACAATTAAACATACTTTAAAAATATGCATAGTTGTTCAATTAAAAAAAAAATTAAAAATTGGCCTATGAGATGCAGCCAGTGTACAACTATTTAGAGAATGTGCTTTGCATGCCCATGTATATATTGCAGAGAGCGTACCATCAGTATAATCTGACATCAGCAAACAAATATTTTAACTTGCCTTCATAGGAATACTTTACACCATAGAAGTCTGGCTCACATTTGTGATACTACTCTAATTTCTAAAACAGTACGCTTCCCTGCCTGAAGACAAACAGCAACTTCGAAGCCTTCTCCTGTGCTCTTCAAGACTCAGGATCTCAGCGAGCCAGAAGTACACCAGGACCTCTGAGCCATTAATTTTTTGTAATTTTCTTGCCTATCCGCCTCCACTTACTACCTTTACTTCTTCGGCCACAGTAAATTCAGGATGTAATATGCAATTTACCATATCTTTCTAAGAGTTTTGGTAAGACTACTACTGTCTGCTGCTGCTTCAGGGAAAAAAAAAAAAAGTGAAGGGAGAGAACAGCAGAGCAAATTTTGCTAATCCAAGTCCTTCAGGTTCCACACAGATTCAGATAAGGGGGGAGATATGACCTATACTTCATAGCTGCCTTAATGATTTCTTTCCTGCAGCCATAATTACAGCCTTTCTTTTGCCTGTTATTTCTGTAATTTTCAAACAAAACTTGCCTTTGCCTACCAGCACAAAGGCTGCCTTTACCCACAACTCTCTTAACTGAGGATTCTGTTGAAGGACGTACTGGACTACTGGAAAAAACATCTTTCCCTCAAGAAATGCAAAGGGAAAGGTGCCAAAGCGAGTAGATCCCTGGTAAAGAGGCATTATAGGTCTATACCATTAAAGCAAACAAACAAACAAACAAAAAAGGCTTCGTTTACACAGCAGAGTAGTGAGAAGTACAGAGAATAATTACAGTCTGAGGCCGAGAGTAAACAATGTACTAGATATGGTTGGTGGGAATCTTCTAAAGAAGCAAGTCCGAAAACACAAGGTACAAGCAATTAAATAGCAAGGCAAAAAGTAAACAAAGGCACAGAGAGAATGATCACAGAAAGCAAAGAGAGGCATCACAGAGCAGACACAGGGAAAAGAAATGGCAAAGGACACAAGGAAGGCGTTCGCAGGAAATCCCATCAGGTAAGTAGAGGTCCTATGACTTTGGGATAGGGTGGTGTCTATGCCTTGATGCTGCTTGCTGCCTGATATGCAAGATTGAGAGATTCTTTTTAGGAAAACTGAGAAAATTCTCCCCTAATTTTTTTCTTTCAGAGTACCATTAAACAATCCACTGCTTCTGCCAGTCAATGACACGCCGTATCATTTAAGTAAATGCATATTGAAAGGACAGATTTTCAACAGCATTTAAATAACGTCTTAGAGGAAAGGGGAAGACGGCACTTAAATGAACATGTTTGCAACTGAACAAAACATGAAGCAAATAAACCATTTGTCAGGAACTAAAAAAAGCAATTTAGCCACTGGAATTCCATGCTGATTTTCTGCATGAAAACCTGCTGCTGACATATAAAACACAAAAGAGCATCTGTCAAAATACTGCTCTCTGATCTTAAACTGGCAGGGTTGCAAAGAACAACCCTGCTTTTAACTAAAGAATGAAACAAATCACCGGTTTCATCAATTCTTAATGGACCTCTATTTCAAAATTAGCAGCAAATGTTAATACTGCTAACTTAGCAATGCCTGCGTATGAAATGGAACGAAGAAAATCAAAGTGATGCTCTAACAGCAGTGCAACTTCTTTGGGCCAGTATTAGCATTTCTGAGTGGTCATGTGAATACTCTTCCTCCCTCTGTCTCAGCTGAAAATGAGACACCTGTCACATACAATCATATTACCACTCATAGCACAGGACAAAAGTTGTAGGAGATAAGACCTGAGATAAAAATCAGTCATTTAGTTTGAGTGCAACACATAAAAGTGTTTGTGTTGGGGACGTTAAAAATACATGACCGGTACTAACATAAATAATAAGATTGTTATTGAGTATTTTGGCCAATTCTGCAGAAGTAAAAATTAGCGTTTTAAAATTTCTAGAAATGTTACAAAGTACGTGAACATTTCCAGCAGATTCCAGCATTGTTACTGCATAAAATAAACCAAATCTTTTGTAGACCATACCTGGTTTTAAACTTCAGTACAGTCCACAGTCTGCAAAAAACAAACACAAGCTGCAAATAAGTTAGCCCCCAAAAATCCCCACTGCACTGAGTTGTTCCTGGTTTGCATGAATACTGCACACCAGGAGTTAGTACCTATTACATCTTAGAGAAATAAAATAAGATCTACAATCCCCAAAAGCCATTTCATGGTAACTATTGTGTCATTTTTGCCCTAAGAAACCTTGCAGAGTTAGTAGTGAAACGTGGACTGAAGTTTCCAGGCTACTGGTAGTACGTAGACAGAAACAAGGAACTCCATTCTTCACAAACTCTTGTCTCCAGAAGGTCAATTAGACACTTGCCGGTAGGAAAGGCATCCCATAAACAGAGTGATGATTTGGGAAGCGGCTGCAGTTAGGTTTGTGCAGAAGTATAAGGCAAATTCCCCATTTTGGTCTATCGGTCCAAAATGGCTTAAGGTTGTGTTGGTTAAAAAGGAAACGTGACAGCTCTTTTCTCCTGTTCCACCTTGGGATTCTGGGTTTTGAGAGCTGTTCGTTATTGGGTTTGATTATGCTTTTACAGTGTTTGTGATTATTGGTCACCTCAGATAACCTATATTCTCTAATCTCTGATTTTACAACAAATTCAATTAGAAGGTAAAGCAATTTAACACAGGTAAAGACTTCACAGTGATTCCAAACTCCAGACAAAAATCTTTGCAAAAAAAAAAAAGAGACCAACTCAAATAGCAGTGAAATGATTCCTTCAGTTTGTCAATGTTTTCATCATCACAAAATCGATTTTATTGATCTATTCAGAAAACTGACATAAATGGCCGTGAACATCAAAGAAAATTCTCAGTTTTTACTGAATCAATCTTTGTCTGATTCTTCATGTCATATTCACCAAGATGTAATTAGAAATATCTGTGGCAAATGCCTCGCTGAATCCCCTGCTAAGTTCTCTATAGGGGAATACACATAATAATATATTATGTATAATCTGTGTATATGGTGATACATGTCTGTTTATAACAAGCAATATAAAAAAGATTAAGTAGGATTTGTGGCAAGGATTTGTGCATGATTTGTTCCAGTTTAGCACTTTTTAGACATTATGACATCACAGTTAATTCCAAACCTCTTGATGTAGTTAACCTGATTTATAAGAGTATCATATTCCCACTTAGGTAAAAGAGAAACAGAATACTAAATATCACAGCTGACACCCTTCCCAAAGGCACCATCAACTATTTCATTTAAGATCATAAGCTGTAATAACCCCAAATCCCACCCATTGAAAAAAAACCCTTCACACATGAACATATCAATTTACTGGTTCAACAAAATGCTTCTAATATTAGAGCTGCAGCTCTCCTGCACAAATTGATTCCTGGTTGCACTTTGTCACCATCTACATAGCAGAGATACGAGGAGTGGATATAGGGAAGATCACCCATTATTAACAGATGGCATTAATTACCTTACTAATTACGTTAATAATTCTGCAAAATAAGGAACACTCAAGGCTTCAAGACAGAATCAAACTTTCACTGTGTCAATGGCTGCCAACTTGTACATACTGCTTGTGAAGTAGGAACCTAAACTTAAACTGCTTCGGAGCGACTGGTGCAATTTCCTGTAGCTGTTGCCTCTTCTATCAGTTCACTTTATCCTGTATTTTCAAGTACTCCTCCACAGAAGCTTCTATCATTGATTGTACCTTCTAATTCAACAAATAACATTTTCTTCCCTCAGTCTTTGCCTCGGCACAACAGCCATTGGGGCAAATCCCCCATCTAATCCCGATAAAAATTCCAGTGAATCACTGCGCCATTGTTTCAAACAAGTTTTAAATAAAATCTGAAATGCAAGACATAGAAAAAAAAAAAAATATCATTTTAGTTTGTTCAGCATCAGCGCATCCAGCAAGGAAAGAATATGAAACACAGTGTCTCTCTCTACTAATACTTAAACTCAGAATACACATGCTTACTAAATTCAGTACATAGGATCTCCACATGCCAACCCCGTTTCAGTGTTACTACAGACCCTTTTCACCCAAGGGATAAAACAGAAATAGCTGAGTATTCACATGTCTGCAACTGTGAAGACCGGAATTCCACTCACTCTGTATCGAAGCAAAGCCCAATGATCCGATGCAATATTTGTTTCTTGGATTGCATCAAACATTTACTTTGTGAAATACTGAGAAGATTTTAAGTATGGAGTTTATCTTTTCAGATCTGAGTCAGAATCAGCACTACGAACGAGCATGGTGTTTGGCTGCGGCTGGGTTGGTTTGGTTAAGTAATACACCTCTTTAATTGAAAGCAGGGGGTTTGTACTGGTGACACCAATAATGAAATACGACCTTTCTGTTGAAAGGTGTAGGACATAGCTGAAGCCATAAATCATTAGTCTCTCTGAACGCCGAACTCAGAAGCATTCTTTGCTTTCCCTCAGCTTGCCATCAAATATCCATCCTCAGCAGGGCCAAAGCACACAGTTCTTCCAACGGATACCTCTAAAATACAATTTTTCCACAGGATCTGCTGGAGTGATTTAGGGCTGTCCTGGATCCTGTATATTTTTCCCCTTTCCCTTTCAGAGTTTTTGGTGGGGTTGGTTTTGGGTTTTGTTCGCTTGCTTGGGTTTTTGTGTTGGTTGGGGTTCCCCCCCCTCTCTCCGGACCCAAGACGCCACAACGGTACTACAGTTACATGACCTCTCACTCTGGAAATTGGGATTTAATCACCTCCATGAACAAATGGGCAGGACAAAGTAGAACTGCTTTGGGGGAGGACTGTACCCCCTCTTAGGAAGATAGTTGGTTAGACCCACACAGCATTCAGCTCTTGGCATGCCAGACATACCTTGTTCTTCAAGAGACAGTCTACACTCCTCAGAAGGAAGGCTGCTTCACCCTGAAGAGCCTATCATGCCCCGCACTCCTAGTACCATTTTAACACTTTGGGTTAAAAGTTGGAATCTGGGGGAGAGGTGAGTGAAATTAATACCAGCAGTTAGAACAGAACCAATTCTGTAACTACAGATAGGGTCAAGGCAAACACTGTCAGTGAGCTGTCATTAAAACCACTTTTTTTCTCGCTGTTGATTGCTAGTTTTTCTCATAGGAAGAATTATAAAATCAAACGTCATGTGTCACAGCATATAAAAAGGAAAATAATTTCCATGTTGAGTGTCCTAAATTTCCAGTAAAGTAAAATTAGCATTTTTTTCTTACTTAATATTACTAAAGAATACCCTTATAAATTCTGTAACTATTAATTAGTACAAATTTAAGAAACTCCAGTAAAATCTGCCCCCTTAATAACACCGGTTATTGAACCTGGCCATAGGCATATGATCTGGAATGGAACTTGGCACAAACATCTTTCAGCTAGGAGCATTTTATCTTTGAAAGATGCACTTAGAAAGTGTAGTTTAGCAATGTTCAGGCTACAGATCTATAAAACAAAATAATAAAAAAAAAGCTATTATGGCACCTGAGCTGAAGACATTCCATTTCTAACTGTGATTGTGGGTGGACTTTTTTGACCGATGCATAGTAAGGCTGCAGCATGAACGAAGTACTTTACGGGCACCAAAGAATCTTCAGGAGAGAAAGCACATCTATGAGAAACTGAAATATGGGAAAGATTGGGTTGTGTCTGGTAAAGGCTGAGCTCACCCATGTGAGCGTAACAATGCAAGTTTTTTCCTTTATTCAGATACTTCATTTTTCCAAACTCCTGTTAAAAAGATGCCTGACCAAAGTGTATGTACAATCCTCTAAACATTTCAGTTGATCAGTGATGGGCCGGGCTTTTCTTCCACCCCAATACAACAACCCTCAAATCCTTCCAATGATCCCCCTGCTTCTCTCGGAGGTTATTAACAGGGACATGAAAGACAGACAGCACAACTGGGTAACTCTCTTCTCCTTAGGAAAGCAGGTTAAGAGATGTTTGGGGTACTATGTTTCAAAGATGTTTTTTGCTGAAATTACAAAACTAAGCCGGAAGTTTAACACAATAGCACTGCAATTTGTAGCCTGAAAGCTTGAGTTTTAAAAGAAGAGAGAGAATGACCACAAAATTTCTGTGGTGCATGGATGATGGGACAGGTTAAAACTCTTATTTCTGAAAGCAGTCTGGAATCATTGGCCAAAATGGCTTGAAGGATTAAAGGCAAGACTCTGATGATAGAATGGCTAAAATGAACATTACACAGGAAAATGTTTTGCCAACCCTAATGTGGGAAATCATGCATTTTATGCAAAAATCATTAATATTAATCTGCTGTCCTAGTCTGAGCTGGTCCTGCTCCATAAGACCCTTTAGACCTGCATGAATGAAATGTAGAACTACTAAATTTCTAAAAAAAAAATATTCCAAGTCACTAGTGCCATTTTCTGTTTCCCATTGCTCTGCTTGGTTGACTCACAATCCAGATAGGGTCTGATCCATTAAATGTTTCCAGATGTAAAGCTCATATTTAATACTCCACCTAGAAGTAGATTTTACTCCCACCAGTTACTGTTTGTATAACCCTTCTGAGTTCAGCCTTTAAGGGGAAAAAAAAAAAAAAAGTAAAAAGTTAATTCCATATCCATTAGAAAGTTATTAACTTCCTTATTCCTTGTAAGAGATAAAGGAACACAGGTCTATGCCATCAATCAAAGTATGTAGATCATCCGTTTTAGGAAGACAAAATTCCCGCTGACCTCCATGGAACTTGGGATCTCACCCCAGTTATTGACAGTCTAACTCAGGACCAAGTGAGACAAGGAGTGTGGGGTAGAGAGTGACAATCTCCAGAATCTTTCCACTGCCCCACAGAAGTAGCTGGTGTTACATGTTTAGTCTAGGACACTCACTGTTTATTACCTACCACACTGCTGTAAACGCAACAGCCCACGAGGCATGTTAAAGACACAGAATGAAGCTTTTATCCAAATCTCCATGCAACAGAAAAGGGAGAGCACTTATTTTTATCACGGCACTCTTTCATTGGCCAGTAAGCGGAGCTAGCCTTCAGCTGCATAGACTATAGTAGATTCCATGCCATCTACCAATCTTTTGGGCATCAATTCAGTTATTTCTGAGTTTTCCTATCACTTCTAAACCTCCCTTGAAACTCTGGACAGAAACTCCGGAAGGTAAGAGACAGTGTAGTGCTAAAAGCTACTTTCAGAAAACTTCTTTGAGAAACTTAATCAGGTCTACAATGCTGAGAGGTCTTCTGTGTCCCACTGTACACCGAGATAAGAAATGAAGCCTTTAATTGTTGGCAAGAAGAGCGATGGGATCTCTTAAGTCTTAACTCCCTGCAAAAACAATATTAACAACTTCTACTAGAACCCAGAAATCCAAAGTGCCTCTCATATTATTTACCTTTCCTAGACAAGAACAAGTAAATAAATACACTTAATAATTAAGTGCCTGTAAAAGGATGTTCAGGGAACTCAGTAGATTATTTCCGTGTGTTCTTTGCTCTATTGCCTTGCAACAGAATAACCACCGATTTCTGAGCTACATCATTTTGCCCCTCCTGAGAGGAGGGGGCAGGAGGGGGTAATCATCTTTTCTCCTAAAAAGAATTTTAAACTTGCTTTATTAATATAAACTTAAGAAATAAGAAAACAAGTAAAAGTAATAGCACATTCCAGACAGTTTAGTAAATAAAATACAAAAGCACCTCTTGGGTACTGGTAGAATTCATGCTTCAGCCTTATGCCTTTACAGCAGCCCCATCATGTGTTAGTGATTACATATATTCATTCACTACCAAAAATAGTTTCCTCTAGAATTATGCACAAAGAATAGTTGTCCACAGTGAATTTGAAGCTTGGCTACTCTGCTTCGGTTACAGTTACTCCTCATTTTACAGTGGCAAAAATCCAGAAGCCTACTTTGTGTTAGCAGTTTATCTTTTATGTCATAATATTTTATTCGTTCATTCAAAAGTTAGAAAAGTAGCAGCTCCTAAAAACTGAAATCTTTACTTTACTCGTGGAACCAGTTATCATGATACCCGTAGTGCTGTACCAAAATCCTAGTTAACTTATCTGGAAAGAGCATATCTCTCCCTCTCCATCTCTGCTTCTCCTCTCATTTTGGTCTCCTTAGGAAACCTCAAGTAGGATCATCTTGATTGCTTTCACATGCCTTAAGAAATTAGTAGATGCTATCAATACCAAAACATTTACAAGCTTAGTAAGTAATGGTTACAAAACCAGTACAACAAAAATAATGCCTATTTTCCGTAAGTCCACCGTCTTACAAAATATGAGTGGCGGGGGGGTAGGGAAAGGGTGTTGCTGCACATTTTTCCAAGCACAGACATATATTATTTAAGGAATAAAAGATTTTAACGTCTTTTAAAAGTTGGCTGCAGAGAAGCCTCTTGAAGATTTTTTCCTGTGTAGCTTTGAAGCTCTCTATTTCCCCCCCCCCTTTTTTTTTGAATGCAGAGAAAAAATTGCTCCATTCCTGCTTGGAATCCAAAGGAGAACAGGAAGTAACGTCTGAGCTCCATAGAGATTCATTTTTATTTGCTTACAGGACGTGGCGGACTCAAAAACTGGCTTAATTTCTCAGTATCCTTAAAGGACCTAACTTTTTTTTTTTTCCCTTTTTGGCAGGGAACACGGTTGGAACTTCAAGTTCAGCCAAAATAGACAATAAAACAGTAAGAAGGCATAATGCCAAAAATGCAAAGGCATCAGCGTCCAGAGCATAATTCCACCCTTTTTTCTCTCTCCCTCCTCAATGATTTACACAGGAAAACGTAAAAAACAGAAAATTTGTCCTAGAATGAACTCATACTTTAGAACAGCCTACAAACATCTCAGACCCACTAGAAGAAAGCTAAAGAATTATATTGCTCATTTAAAATGACAGATTTTTTTTTTTTTTTTTAATCCATATGTTTTATTGTTATGTTCTTTTGAATATCATACTTTGTTCTGCTTCTTGGGAGAAAACATTTGTGTGAAGTAACAACATGTGGAATCTCTCACACAACACAATACAAAATTTGGTTCGAGTAGTCTTTTTTTCCTCCTCCCTCATGATACACAGTTTTAAACAGTATTCTCACTGGCAGGAAGCCTGTGCTAGCCTTCAAGCCAAAAAAGTCCCAATTAATTTAAAACTCTCATTTGCAAGCCTGATTTTTTTTCTTTTTTTTCTTTTTCAGGAGGGTCTAATCTCTGAATATTGCCATGAAAATGATGTGCAATGGTCAACAAATAAGTAAAGCTTCTCTGTGAGGATACGTGCAAATGTTTCCCCACATTTGCAATAGGAAGCCAGGCAGGATGGGTCTGGGGGAAGGTCTGGAAGCTGTAGAGCAAAAGTGGAGGGAAAGACAAAAATAGATTTTAAAGAGGACATTGTCTTCCTTACTGCATTAATCCTTCTTTGGAATTAGAAGCTAACTAGTCAGTGTTTCCTTTCCATCGTATAAAATTGAACCTATATAATTTGCAGAAAATATCCAGAAGCCACACAATGCTTCTATTTATTAACAAGAGTCAAAGAACTACCTCTGCAGAAGTATCTGACCAACTCAGAAACCAAAACTGGCAAAAGAGAGGCAAGAAGTGTAAAGTGCACCTGAAAAATATTTACTGCTTTCTTCCCGAAGAAAGAAACTAAAGGGTAATTATGTCACTTGCATTAAAAACAAATGAAATATTAATAATAGAAGAAAAAAGGTAGACCTTTTGAGAGGGTGCAAAGTGTTTGTGAGGCCAAACACTAGAAATCTGTGTAACTGCAAAGGAAAAGCACAGCATGAGATCACTAAGGATTTAAACACGTGGTTTTCAGAGGAACTGGGGTATGAACCCCCTGGAAGCAGGTGGGGCAAAACGGCACACTAGTCTGAGCTGATGAAAATACAGATCATCCAGCAGGATAAGTAGGAGCCCAGTAAAACCAACCAAGTGGGGTGGGGGTGTAAAAAAAGGAAAAGAAAAACAAAAATCTGAGAAAAGTTTCATGACACTGACATTTCAGCTGGTCAGGTTCAGAAAAGAAAGTGTAGCAGGTAAATTTAAGTATAAAACAGATGGCATCTTCCCAGTCTCGTGCTGATCACATGAACAAAACAAGGCAAAACAAAAAGCCAACCAATGAAAACAAAAACCCAAAAAAACCTCACAGACCACACAGTCAATCAGGAAACGATCCAGAAAGGACTAAACAATTGTCTGATTATAGATTATTTAACAAATCCTTGTAATTAAAAGAAAAATAAAAGTAATGACAGATTGTCTGTTTGGATGCTCAATACACAAGTATTTGTATGAGAGATGCATCTTGCTGGTATCACACCAGAGACCACAGGATGTTACAAGGGCAAGTATCATATGTTTTAGACTAACCTGGACTTCTAAAAAGAAAAAAAGAAAAAAAAAAAACCCACAGTGGAAGCTGATGACTTAGCTAGTAAAATGATACCAAGTAGGATGGCTACATTTCCAGAGGGGAGGGGAAAAAAAAATAATCAGGCTTTTGATGACACATGGGATGAACACAAAGCTCTGCTTCATCTGTATCACCATGTTATCTCGTGGTAAAAATTCAATTTCAAGTCCCTCATGTATCCATTCTACAAAGGCAGTCCTGCTTTCTGGCTGGCCTGGAACTTCCCCTAGTGAGCTGTAGCCGAGTTCTACTGGCACGTTGTGAAAATGCACCAAGCAGCACAAGCACCAACCCTGCCGTGGCCACCGCAGTTGAGTTGTTAGGTGTGTTCTGAACACAGTCCTCTGCAAGCAGCTACACACGTGCTTTGCCTGCTTGCCAGGTTGGCTGGGTGCAAGTAAAGTCTGAACACAGCTCAAGCTGGGTGCGTACTGAAAAAGATGCACAATTTTGAGGCAAATCTCAAACGCTCAGCTCCACCGCTAATGCTAACCCCATTTACCCAAGGTTGCACATAGGAACGTATAAAATTTTCAAGTTCCTTTTTTGTTAAACTGTCAGCTGACATCCCAAACATTACTCAGAAGTGAACCTGAACTTACCCCACTGATAAAAACATTACTCTTCAGCTCTAACCTGCAAATCATACACAAGAAATAATAGTAGTACAACAGAAATTGCTTGAACCTTCAGGATATTACAAACCCAATCCTGTGGTATATACACTACTTTAGAGTGGGAGAATATAGCTGCAATACGCTCTTAAATCAAATGGCTAGACCCTTAGGATCTGTAAATGCAAAGGACAATCACATCCAAAGAACCTGGAGACGGGTGCTCAAAGTGAGGTCTGGCAGTTTGGGTTGGGTGGGGGATGCATGAGCTCTTCATTTTTAGTTTTGTTTTCAGGCTTTTTTTTCTTTGTTTTGCTGACACAGTGCAGCTGGAAAGAGATGGTGTCAAAATACCCCACTTCAGCAGTAATAGAAGGAGAAAAGGGCTCATCTAAGTTCTAGGAACACCAAAGCAGAAAGAGAGCTGAGACACTCCCTCTCTAACAGGTCTAATTCAGCATTAGCAGAAACCCTCTGTGTGCTATTTGACTAGTACCACACTCCTGTTACAGACCCGAGAGAACAAAAACGCCCATCGCTGTATACTCTTTATCAACCACACGAACACCCTGCTCGAACGACAGCAGAATGGTTAAGTGGCCTAGTGGGCCTACGACCGAGAAAGAAAGCTAAGACCAGAGGAATGGGAACCCAGCCAATTGTCTAGACAGGAGGCAAAAAAAAAAAAAAAATGGCAAAACAAAACACCAAAAAAAACCCCTAACCCAACCAACCAACCAAAAACCCAAAACACTCTGGCTAAATTTAATCAGCTGCCTCCTTTATTTTGTGAAGTGAATGGGTAGCTTATAGCCAGGGTGACACATATCCATCATTCTTATACTTGCAGATCAAACCGAGAGCCATCTTCAATATAAACAGCAGCCGTTGAAAGCCTCCAACTTCAGCAGTGGCTCTGCACTCTCCTCATCTTGATAGATTCTTTTGCTGATCCCCTCAATCCCCTCTGAAAGAGAAGCAGCAGCCCTTTTTCAGGGTACCATAAGTTCTCTGCTCTCCACAGAGGGTCTTTTAAGATTCAGACTGGCAGCTTCTTTCTTGAAAAGGGGGCAAAGTTGGCAAAGGATAAATAACATGATTTATAACATCTACTGACTACAATCAGTTGCACAGACTGCAGTACGGAACAGCTGGCAGAATAGGGAAGAATAGTTCTTATTAGAGATCTGCTATTTAAACTCAGTAACTACATCCAAATTCTGATCCAAAGGCCTTACCAGAAAAATTGTGAAATTCTAAAATGTGGGGAAGGGGGAGTAAAATAATCTGCCTTCGGTGGTACTGATTTCTGAAACTCTTAACACTCGATTTAACCCTTCTCTAAAATATAAGGTGGAATTTGCATATACAGACCTCATGCAATTCATCACCCAGTGGGAAGGGAAACGGGAGAAAAGGGACATTCATAACAGTTATAGCCAAAGCAGTAAACTAGCAATCCCAAAATGGAGCATAAATGTAATTTTAAGTTGCCCCTCCCATCACCACTCCTTTTGTCTTGAACTATTAAAATTTGAGAAAAATCAAGATGATAGTAAGATTATCTCCAAATGTTTATTTTTCATCTGTAATGCAGCCAGTGGAAATCCCAGTGGAAATTTTAATGAACTGTGGAATACTGACCACTTTTGTTATTTAAAGCTTCAGGTCTTCCCATATTTTGATGCTGCAGCTTATGGCAGCAAAAATGTCTAAGTGACCATGGACGGGGTTGACAAAGTTTTGTTTAAACCTAATTCAAATGAAATATTTATTGCTGAAATTGTCAACCCTGAAAAAGTAACAGCACCCTTTGTAGTTTATTTTTTTTATAAGGAAAGCAGAATTGCTTTTCATTGCCATCTCAGGTTGAAGTACGACAGCGTGTTATGAACCGTTTTTAAAAATAGAGAATGGCATCAACAGTAAACTTCTTACACAATGAGAAGATACAGTAGAAAAAGTTAACAACATTAAAGTTCCTTTTTTAATCTAGAAAAACATAACTAAAATATATTTAGAATTAACACACTAGTTTAAAGTATGTTGTCATGTGTATGTGCTGGGTATTGTTTTCTGAGAACTTACAGTGAGTTACAGCAAGCTTATTTATTCAAATAGCAATAGCTAAGTAAATATTAGAGAATATACACTAAAACATATTCAAAGTTTATTACCACAAGCACTGATGTTAAAAAATAATCCAATCTCTGGCACTTGGACTCACAGAACATAGAAGTACCACATAATTTGCACTACAATTCAAATATTCTCTAATTCACATGGTATCAGAAGTGACAGACCAAGGGCTATTTCTAGGCTTTTGATCAGACATCTGTAAAAAAACAAATAACCTCACGAAAATTGCATCTGATCACAGACAATCTTGATCAAAAAGATTATATTTAAGTGAACTCCTATAATCACAGCAGGTTCCCATAATCACCTCGAAGTATAAAATACTGAAAAATAAACACTTTTCTGCTCACCAAAGGAAACCGTGGATAGAATTTATTAAATCAGTGCATTACCTCTTAAAAACGCCTGTTAGCACATAACTACAATATGCCAATAACAACAACTAAGACTATATATTTTTTGTATATACACACAAACTGCCCTGGGCTAGGATTTTTTCATGTGAAAAAATTGAAAGAAAAAAAAAAATTTAAAAAAACAGTAAGCAAACCCATATTAAATCCAAAGTCTACTTCTATTAACTTATTAAATGCAATCCTGAAGATGATGTGGGGTCAATTTGCAGGCTTTCTATTATCTTCTTCATCCAGGCTGCATGATGTTCCATGCACCTGCATAATGCGTGGCAGCACGGCCGAGGACTGCCCCGTGGCAGCACGGCCGAGGACTGCCCCGTGGCAGGAGAGGCTTGAGAGGGGGGGAACAAACAAAAAAAAGAATCACATTTGCACTAGGGAGGATCCTCCTCAGTGGGAACTTCCAGGACCACTTCACCTCTCCGTCTAGAGCAGCTACCACAGCAGATAACCCATGTCCTGCAGTAAAGTTTATGTTTTATCTCATTCAATCTTTGAAGCATATAGCATCTAAAACACAGTCTACACATAGAGTGGGTCTCATCCTTTGTTTACTGGCTTGGATGTATGGAGGAATAGGCCAGAAGCATGAACATTCAAACAGTCAAAAACAAAATGAAGAGGCACAAGAAGTCTTAAACTCAGGAGAGCACAAAGACCTAAGCTAGCAACTTTCTAGTAACCATAAATTCACGCCGATGGAACAGACATAAAAAAGGTAAGGAACAAAATGGAAAGAAATACAATGACCTAGTATAGCAAACTGGTATGTATTTGATTCCAGGGATAAAAGTTAAATGAGTAGACATGTCGTGGCAAAAGGCCAGCTCCTAACAGAACACAAACCTCGTAAGATTTGAGTTCTGTTTTTAATTTCCAACCCATGAACTTTAAGTGGATTTGAAATTAGGCAAAACATGTTCGCCCATTCCTATTTGTAATAGGAAAGGCAGACAGGCAAGCTGCAGCTTGAGCACTGGAAAGGAAGACGGTGACACAAATGACCCTTTTGCTTCCCAACCCCACGTCTGGTAAAGTAGGGCATGCGTACCCTGCTTTAAAGACAACACAAAGGAGCAACACACAGCTGGCAATGCCCATCCTGGAAGACTGCAAAGTTTACAGGACAGATGACTGTGTCCAAAGTTCCTTTTTTTCTGTTTTTTTTTTTTTGTTTGTTTGAGTTTTTGTTTGTTTTGATTTTGTGCTCTTTGTTTGTTGTTGGTTTTAGGTTTACAAGAACAGGTTTCTATTCAAGGAGGAAAAAAAATGGGAGCCAGGGGGAGCCTCCTGTAGAATTTCAATGAAGGCAAGCCTCGCAGGAGACACGCTGCACATACAGCAGCAACGGCACTGCTGTAACCACTGTGGTCTAACAACACAGGTTAGCCAAATTCACAGAGATCAGCAACAACTCTTACTAGGCAAACAGACATAATTGGGAAAGGGAAACAATATTTCAGGAACACAACCACTTCTATTGCAACCCTGAAGCAAAGCTGATGTATCTGAAATCTCGCTTGCCTTTTCCAGTCTCATTAGCACATCTACACCAAGGTATTTTTCCTCTTAATTTTCCTCTTAAACTTTTCTGAACAAAAGATTTTTTGGAAATCCCATGTAAAATCTGATTTACATTTGGAAGCCCAGAACAGCCTTCAAAGCTGAATGGAAAGCACACTGTTCTGACTCTGACGCTTGCACCATCACTTGTTGCATCACCTTTCACCGAGACGCCTCACCCTCTACCTGAAAGAGCACACAGCACATTCTCTTTGGACAGAATTGTTATTACAGCACTTGGACTTCACTGAGAAAAGCAGACAGGAAGAAGGTATCGCTGCAGCTGGAACCTGCTCCAGCCTGACGTCCCACGTCATCCACAGCAGGTCTCTGAACACCGGCATAACCACAGTTCAGCACAAGCAACGAATAGCGCACAGTGGTTACTGCCTTAGGCAGGGGAGATCAGAAATGTTACTGACAAAGAGGAGCATGAAACTCATTCTTCAGCTTCTTCTTCTTTCCAGTGAGTTCAATCAGAGCAAATTCTTTGGCAAAAAAAAAAGTTAACAAAAAGATCCAAGAAATCAAACATAAATCTGGTAGTCTGCCGAGAGAGAAAGAGCAGAGGGGAAGAGAACTGGCAGGCTGTGTTATTAAATACACTGTTATCCAACAGATCCAAGATTAGCATACAGAGATTGGATTCTGTACAGGAAATGCATTATACCGACTTCTCTCCAGTGAAATATATTGATGATTTCAGAAAGATCAAATGCCTAAGTGGATGTCTCAGGAATACACAGGATTAAGTTTCTATTTTCTTATGTTTGAGATAGACCTAGTCAGAATTTTTCCATGGAAAAGTTCCTTAGCCGTGAAACAGGTTTTCAGTAAAACTTCCCCCCACTTTGTGAAAAGTATCTGCTTTTGGATGCTTTCCTGAGATGTAATCCAGATAGGAAACCATGACCCTAGAGCAAGTGAGCTTATTTTTGTAATCAAAACCTCAAGTTTTCAGGTTTTCATTTTAAAGTTGTAATTCCCTTTGGTGGGAACCCTTTTCTGGTGAGAACTCTTCTTTGGGGCATTTCCACACAGGGAATTCCTTCAGAATTCTGTCATATTGGTGCATTTTACCACTAGCTTTAGATTTTACAGGTGTAAACTATCAACTTTCTCCAGGTTTAGTTTTCTATTAAGTAGAATCTGCAGAAAAATTCTGATCACGTGAGATCACAGTCTATTCTGAGTTTCTGCAGAGCAAAGTATGCTTAGTACTTCTGAACTTGCAGCACTAGTCACTGGCCTTCCTGCTCAGAGGAGCTCAGTGAGAGTTCAGAACACCATGGTTTCTCAATACGGGACCACCCTGTCTTCCCTTTGAAGTTGGATTCATCTCACTGCCTGATCCTTCTGCAAACCAACGAAAACCTGCACAAAAAGTGTCTTCATGGAAATGTCGTATTAATATTTTTATCTGTAAAAACAATTAAACACCATAATTGATTTCCTGGAAAGCCTTAGACTTTTTACCACTAGATGTTTCAAGACAAACACTGACAAACTTACTAATGAAGGTGATCCTCCTCTGGGGGACACTTAAGTGGCAGTTCATTTTCCAAAGCCTACTTTTCACTATTTCAGCAGGAAGCAAGTGCTCCTAAACAGAAACCACAGTACCAATCTATGAGAGTTATGTGCTTATGGAAGTAGTGATAAATCCCTAAAAATAAGTGATAACTGAAGTGCTGCACAACCCACTTTGTAGCAAAATTAATAAAAAAAATCAATTGCTTAACACTCGAGAAAAATCAGGGCATAGAAAATCTGTATCTAATAAACAAATTTTCTTTTAAATAATTTCTATAAATACAGCAAGAGTCAATGCTAAAAAAGCAGAAGGCCACATTAAATTAACAACTGACTTTTTAAAGTAATGATTTCCGATTTTTCTACTTGAAAAATGAAATAAGCAGCCCTTATATGCTAGACATTCTGGGTTTAATTAATTTCATAGATAATTAGGTTATTTTTTTCCCTTGGAGGATACTTTCAAGACACTGATCAACAGATTCCTAGGATTAAGTTAAGAGCTACTCCACACTCTCTCTCCTGGACAGCATGACCAATTACTGCAGGCACAGAGAAATGCACAATTCAGTTTTTTCTATGTACCATTCAGGATTTGTATGTTTCTTCTTAGTGGAGGAAAAAGTCTTAAGCATCATCTTTACTATACACTTACTAAGAGAGCCGAATGCCATCCTGCACACTGGAGAATTTCTTAACACATCACTTGTGGGTCACACAACATACATGCAACTAGAACTTTGCGGAAATTGGACTATTGGAAGACCAGGTATTAACTGTAACTAAATAACTTAATGTCATATTACATAATCTCATGAAATCATCAAATGTTCTAGTGAAGAAACCACAAAAAACTATTTTCTTTCCTTATGTAGGAAACCAACATTATTCCTTTTTCCTGTCTTTTCAGCCACCAACTGTGGAGAGTTTTGTGGAACAATGGCTCAAAGAAAAAGGGCATGATAAAATAGATATTATGCAGCTGACTAGGAATTAAAAAGGCATGTGGCAAGGACACTGAGACGTGGTGTAGGTGATGGGAAAACGAAGGGATGTGGCGAGGATACTGTGCTCTTGTTCTAAATTGATACAGCAACGGAACTTAGATAG
>JANHFX010027800.1:0-32294 GCA_027560015.1 Chloroceryle amazona
CTGCGCGGCCCCGGGGGCGGGCGGGAGTGCGCGGCGGGTCTGTTAGAGCCCCGGAGTGCTCGGGAAGTATCCGTTGTTCTTGAGAGTTTTTCTTGAGTCAGCGGGCGAGCAGAAATGCCACCACCCGTCCAAACCTCGGAGTCTGTTTGTCAAGCAGAAATTGCGAAATTATTGATGTGCAGGAAGTTGGTGGTAGAGGGCTGTAATGGAAACGATCATTAATGCTTCTGTTTAGTGTGTGTGTGCGCGAGTGAGGGAGGCAGAGAGAGGCTAGTGACTTTATTTTGGTGGTTAGGAAGTGCTGACTAAAAATACCTATACGTTCAGTAACGTGGGAAAGCGAAGGATGAGCTGGAGAGGAGGGGCCGGGGGGGACAGCGAGTGTGGTGCGGCTCGGGAGTACTTCAAAGCGAGCAGGAGAAACAGGATATGTAGCGGCTTCCTGAAGGGGTATCAAAATACATTCATACAATTCAGACTCAACCCATTTATTTCCTTTCTCACGCAGTCGATCAACCTTTTCTCTTTTTTTTTTTTTTAAATTTTACAAGTGAGGCAAACCAGCTCGAATCGGGCACGGTGCTGGGGCTGAGAACCAGTTGTGAAAATATTTTGAAAGATTAGATTTGGTGGTAGAATGGAGTCGTGTTTACTTAAGTATCGTCATGCAATATAGGCTTGAATATGCCTTCAGTAAACGGAAGACAGGGCATGAAAGTAGGAGACTCACGGAGTAAAGCTGGAGGTTCGTTGGCGATAGAGTAACTGCCTTTTGAGCAGATGAGGCCGAACACACATTGACTGAGATCTGATGTTGACAGAAATACGTGGCAGCTTGCCTTTAAAAAAGAATACTGTTAGTTTTAGGGCTAAGGCATTAATTCCCGATCCTGACTAATTTATTAACACCATTCTGTTTCCTAATTTTTAGCATAAGGTTTTTGTCAATACGGGACAACACAGCATTCAAAGAGTTCTACATTTTGTGATACTTGATAAAAGTTTTCCATTAAGCATCGAAAGACAAAACCCAAGCTGTCTCGGGACTTATGTTGAATCTTTTTTTTTTTTATTATCCCACTTCTGTGTTTTGGAATGAACCTGCAGTTGTATTGTAACTTTGAATATTCAATTACCTGGCAAAAGTAATGGTAAACCAAGGACTATGACCTGCTTCCAGGGGAATACATAAAAAGTTGGTTGCCAAAGATGGGCCTGTAAGAACTGTAGGAGACCATCTCAGAAGTGCATGGAAGTAATAAATGTGTGCAATAAAAGACACGTCTTGGGAAAGTGTGAATAATCACTTTGTAAACCTAATTGTTTCTTCTAACCAAACAAAAGGCCGTAAATTCTGCACTGGAAGCTTGTGAACCCTCTAATCCCTAGATGCTCTTTTGGCTTCTTTGCACAGCAAGTACTGTTTTATTTGTGATTTTTTGCCACTATTTTCCTAATGTGTATTTTTAGGGGGGAAACCCTCTGAATGAACAAAAAAACCCCAAATCTAATAATGTATGATCCCCCTGGATCTGGAGGGACAGTAGCAGATGTCACTTTGGAAAGCTCATGTTCATACTCTGTTACAATTCCTTGTGAAATATTTCTTAGAAGTGGAATACATGTCGGTGCCTAAGCTTTGTTGACAGTGACTCATTTTATATGTGTTGTGTGAGTGAGTGTGGCAGGTTCAGTGAGGTAACGTCAGTTCTATACATGTAATTCTGCATGTATAGAAAACACCATGTGCAGTAAGTTCTTGTTCATACTGTTGTTTTATAATACACAGATCTAAAAATATAAATCTAAAGCTAGAGATCTTATACAAATCATCAGAACAGATTTGGCATTGGGGTGCATACGTAAAGGTGGCTTCGGTAGCTACTACATACCTAGGAGTCAACAAACAGAGTAGGAGCACATTTGCAGTCCCTGGTGCTCTGTTTTGTGGCTTACCAGGCTTTGGAACCAGTCTCCTGCCTCCTGTTTTCAAGTAGTATTTTTTGAGGATGTGGTATTATTACACTTTAGCAGTTTTCCACCAGAAATCCAATGAAGGTCTTTCTTTAAGATGACTCTTTTGTATTGGTGACTATTTTTTTGCGTGTCGTATTAATGACAGAAGCGCTTTACAAAGGTACGTGGGTAACACGTAGTTTTAGGTGTATCTCAGTGTGGTGTTTTAAGCTGTATAACTGGCTTCTCTTTTCATTTTATGACATAGCATCAGTACATTTTTAGGTGGTAAGTGATTTTAGTGGCTTTGGGTTTTGGTATGTATCTCACATAAAGGTAGTTTTGAGTTTAGTCTCTTCTGGGAATCTAATGGTTCTATTCATGGCTCTCAAGGTTAAATGTGATGTTTAAAAATAATATGTATACTTCCTCCTTTCCCAAACCCATGTTGATGAAGAGCTCATTGATGCTTCTGAGAGCTTAAGTTTTAACTGTGGAAGCTGTCTAAGTGTCTTGTTTGTGTTTTCCATCAGCGTACGTATCCCTGGCTCAGGAAACATCATGCTTGAAGTTCAGGCTTTGTTCCTGTTAAACTGTCACGTTCTCTGCTCAGATACAGTTGTGGTATCCTTTGCAATGCCAGGCATTACTTACTGAACTTTCAACACTGTAATCTGTTTAACCAAAAAAAAAAGGGAAGAAGAGAGAGGGGGGTGGAAAAAAAGTTCTGATTTTAGATTTTAATAGTGTAGGCAATAAAACTTACTCCACTGTGCTTCTTATCTGGAGCTTTTTAAAAGGAACATTAGTATGACACTTCTAGTGTCAAGTTTCGATGATGTTGATTCCACATTTCATTGGGAGAGGTATTTCCAGTAGCAGGTAAGGATGAATGGTCCTGTAAAAGGTCCTGATTAAGACCTAATGCAGAATACAGTTCTGGTTTTCTGTGTTGAAGGTAACAAAGTACAACAGGGATAGAGAGTAGCTACTCACCAGTTAGGAGCTTCTCATATGAAAGAATACCAGTAAAGCTTGGCTTGTTTCTTTTAGCAGAATAAAAGGTGAAAAGGGTCTGTGTGCTGTCTTCAAAAACATTCTGGGGGGAAATAACTGTTTAAGCAAAAGGACAAGGTTGCTGTAAATAAATAAATGTAGATGTCCGTGGCATTCAGATTTTGGAAGGGCTTTCCAGTTTGAGCATTGAGAACTGGTTTAAGCTGTAACTGCTTATATGTGACCATTAAAGTTCAGCAAAGGACTAGAAAGATGTCTGGGAACTGGACATCTCTTTTATGAGGAAAGGCTGAGGGAGTTGGGTCTTTTTATTCTGCAGAAGACTGAGGGGGGGGATCTTATCAATGTTTGTAAATACTGAAAGGATGGGTGTCAGGAGCATGGGAGCAGGCTTTCTTCAGTGGTGCCCAGTGACAGGATGAGAGGTAATAGTGCGATCTTCTCTAGGTGAACCTACCTTGGCAGGGGGTTTGGACCAGATGATCTCCAGAGGTCCCTTCCAGCCCCCATCATTCTGTGATTTCCAAAAAGGGCTGCCTGATGTCCAGTGTGTGTTACTGCAGTGGCCTAGATCAGTACCCAGCAGATTCCTGTATTCCTGTGTTGACAATCATCCTGTCTCATTAAAGGACTCTTTTCTACCTGTTCTTACGCATGTTGCATTTCCTCAGTAGGTGATTCCCCCCCTGCCTTCTACTAGAGCAGACAGTTAGGAAAAAATAAACATTGCTCATAGCTGAATCGTTGAAAATATATCAGTCAACTTAAAAGCAGCTGTTAATTGTGGAAAATGAGGTAAGGATTTGATGGGTATGTTCTTATTAATCAGCTTCCTTTAGCCAAAATACTTGTAGAGAAAATACCAAGTGAACCAGGTCATGTCTTGGTCTTATGACCTAGTGCCATATCACCTCAGGCTGCAAGCTTCTTGGACTTAGCAAACTAGAGAGGGTCAAGCCCAAGATGAGGCCTCTCAAGGGAAAGTGCAGGTGCTGTAGCAAGTGGTGTTGATGAGTCAGTGTGCTGTCCCTCTTCCTGTCGACTCTTGTTCCACGTGAAGCTGGATGTAGCAATTTCTGTGCACTGCTGGATCTTACAAATTGAAAATGAGTATGGAGATGCATGAGTAAATTTTGGACACACATGAAAGCTGTAAAACACACCTTATATTTTTAATATTTTGTGAGTTTCTCCCTCTCAATATTGACAGCTTGGGTTTTTTTTTTATTTACAGATGATGCCAAACACTTAGTACCCAACAAAATGAGAGACTTTTTTTGTACCATAAACTTGGACCAGGAAGAAGTTTTTCGTACGCAGGTAGTTGAAAAATCATTAAGGTAAGCTTAATTTTTAAATAGAAATGATAAGCAGGGCTGCCTCAGTTAGAATAAAACAAGACGTACCAGTGTGCATGTGTTTTTGCTTATCCCTCTTTAAAAAGAGAGCTGACTTGTGGCAACTACTCGGAAGTGTTACAACAATGAGAGTCGTTGAAAGACGACAAAACTGAGGCTTGTGAGTAGTGCAGTGCTTTTGAAATGAAGCATGCTAAAACTTATTTCACTATTTATTTACTCTGTTGCTTTGGGCAGAACATCATTCTATTTCTTGCCAGTTTGTTTTCAAGGGAAGGAAATCTGCTTGACAACTTGCTGTCCATGTCATTTCCTACTTTTGACAAGCAGTTGATCTGTATTGGTGGAATTCTGCTTTTAGTGTTTGTCTTGTAAAACCTGTTTCTAGAACGAAGGAACTGGAACTTTTCCATGTATAAGAGTTTTGTGTGCTGTGGGACGTCACTCTGAATAGGCCTCATTCTCTCTCTGCAGGAATTCTTGTTTTGGTAACTATAGCCTGTACTCACACAGAATAAATTGCTTTGCCTCCATGAGCAACACTTAGCTCTAGATTCTACTACTGTCTTGGAGCCTTCAAAATCAATCAAAACCAAAAGTCATGATAACAGCTGCGGGCGCTTTATCTCAAAACTCTAAAGCTCACTGCTGACCCACAGTGAAGCATCAGTGCAGCTGTATTGTTCAGAATATCCAAGTCAAAGCTTGTTACCTGGAGGAGACATTAAACCTTCCTCGGAAAATCCAGGAAGCCTCTTTAAACTTCAGATTATTACTTTTTCTTTTTACTAAATCTTGTTGTTTCCTGTGGTTTTATTGTTAATGTTTGGTCTTTGAGTCATTTCTGTTTCCAGGTGAGCAACAGCATACTGCTTATATGGCAGATTGAAGTAGGGAATTCTACTTTTTCAAAACCTCAACTTAAAGCCTCCTTATGCTTCTGCCTGAAAAGACACATCTACTTCACAGTCTGGTTTTGTCACTGTATTCAGGGTTGCAAGTTGATACAAGCTGTAATCTAAATTATATTCTATGGATATCCGGTAGTTAAATGTCTGGAAATGATTATCACTAGAATTAAAATGATCTTTAACTACAATGACTTGACTTCAGCTTTGATTACAATGATCTTTGACTACTAATGAAGAAATGTATTTTTTAAGTATGGACATAAATTTGGGCTTCTACCAGGCAGGACTGGGACTGTTGTTAGGGAGCAGATGTGAAGTAGATGACTTTTCAAAGTTAGAAAAGCCACAAATTAATACTGAAGTGAAAGAAGGGTATTTTGACTAATGACTCAAGAAATATTTCCTGACACCGTGTGGTATTTTTGTGGGTTCTGAAGAAACAGAATGTATTTTCCCTTGGGAAGTTTAAAGAATATCTGTGAACCTCCTCAAATATCTGTGCTCAAATATGAGAAATTGGGGAGGGGGGGAATTGCGGTATGTGTGTTGCTTTTTCTTTTTTCTTTTAATTTAAAATAAATTCAAGGTGGTTTGTTTTTTTTTTTTTAAACTGAACTTTGTGAGTTATAGCAAAAAAATATTCTCTTGTTGATGTAACTGTAGCTTTTATCAAATGACAGATTGAAGGGCATTGGTCATTTTCTGCCAGAGAACTGCCAGTTTAATGTGACAAGGAAGGGAAGAGCAAATGTGTATGTCACAGGTTGAGATTTAAGCTCCTGTGTTGCTCTGATGTGGTTCTTCCTGTATGACAGTCTGGTCTTCCTTTGAATTAGCACAGTCTTCTAATTTTGTATGTCACAGTCTCTAAAGTTCTTGAATCAAAATGACAAATGGAAGTACTAAACTGGCTGAATCCCCGAGGAACAGGTTAAGTTTGTCATTTTAATTATTCCTCGTTGGTATAACCTATTTTATCCCTTCTGCCAGTTCTACGTCCACCTAATTTCTTTATTAATCTTCTGTATTCTCCACTTGAAATTTTCTGTGCACCTCGTACTTTGCTGAAGAATAATCAGTAACTGATTTACGTGGCAGTGGTGTTAACCTACATAAGGAAAAACCTATCAGCATGAATAAAACAATGCATTACTTTCTGTTTATGCTCATACTATTGACCTGCTCGTTCCTGCCAAATCCGAGGCTTCATGTGATGTTGAGGTCAAAATAACGGTTGTTAGTGCCTGGTTTTGTGGGCAGGAGGGGGCTGTAGTAGCGAAGTTGCTCTCCTTAGTCATAGGATGTGGCTGCTAATAGGTTTTTGGAAGTCTCTCCTAACGGTCTCCATCCCAGACTAATTATCTGAGTATAATTGGATGCATAGAGTTACATAGATCCAGTAAGAATAGAGACTTAACACTTAGTGGTATGTGGAAGTTGATGCCGTACGTGATGGTCTGGTCTTCTTAGGATGTCTGCCTGAAACACAGCTAGTAGCAGTTTCCTTCACACCAGTGCCAGCTAGTTCACCCCTGTTCACTCTTTCTGCTGTCTTATCTCTTTGTCCTGGTGCAGCTATTATTTGTGTAGCTTTTAGAGGAGCCATATCACAGAATTGACCTAAGTTTAAAATAAACCTTTGTTTCATCATTTTGATCTAAGCTGTTGTGTCAATACAATTAAAATGAGTCGCCAGGGTAATAAGGAAATTGAGGCTGCTTAAGGGCAGCACTGCTGCTAAAGGTGATGCTTGTGAATATATACCTTTAGTTGTGGTGGTGATCAGAAGAACCCAGCCTTTAAATTCAAAGCTGATTTTGTTGGCTTTGAAAAGTAAAAAAAAAACCAAACAAGCAGAAAAAAAGAGAAAAGGAAACAAACAAACAAAACCCTAAAAGACATGGGGATTGAAGAAACACAAGCAACTTTTTCAACTGAGAATTCTTAAATTCTTTCTCGGTGTAGTGCAAAGTCTAATACTGATTTGTCCGCTTTGAAGCCTATGGTAAAAGGTCTGTGTTTGAACAAAAAGAACATTTTCAGTTGTGAAATGCCTCATAATGACTTCCTGCAGCTAAAGCCCTTGTTTCTAAAAATCAGTTCTTGAAATTCAGAGTGCCAGATTTTTCACTTGTTTTTTCTTCTCACATTTTAAATTAGTTATCAGCTCTTCTCTTATTTTTAACTTCTTTAATGAACTGTTGGTCTTTGAAAGGATTTGATGCTTTTTTGGTAATTATTTTGGAGAGAATGATTAGGGATGACGTGCTCTTTTTCCTCGTACCCTTCTAGGTGGGCAATACTATTAACTGATTGTTCCAAACACCAGCATATTTGTATTAGTTTAATAAAGTATTGCAGCAGTGTGGTGTCAGTAGAGTACTTTACTGGGAAACACAAGTCCCAAGCTTGGTTTCTGGGTTTGGTGTAACTGTCATCACAGAGCCTTTCTGTAGAAAGCGAGCAAAAGCTAAAAGCAGTCTCCTGAAGCTGCACATCTTTCCCTGGTGATGTTAATACATTGTAATTGAAAGTATTTCAAGTCTTTAAGAATCCAGTAGTTCTAAAATAGCATGGGGGTTTTTGCTTGGCTTCTTTTTTTTTTTTTTAATTTGTTTTGGGTTTGTTTTTTCTTTTCTGGGTGCACTTGATTTGCAGAATTCACAAATTGCAGTGACACAACCCTGTGGGTTTATTCAATCTTTTGAAATACGACATTCAGACTGCTGTCTATGATTGCATCAATAGGTACTTGTTAAATTTAATGGAAGTAAAAATTCCTTGAATGAGCATAGCAACACATGGTGTGACATTTGTCTGACACAGAGGAGCCCAGAGCCTTTGTGTGGAGGTCTCTGGAAATGGCAGTTAAGTAGGGTGAACTGTAAATGTTATATCTGACTTCAAGAGATGGAGAAATGTGACTGTTTCTGCATGCAGGAGAACGTGTGTACTTGAGATTAACTCCTTTTTTTTCACTGTTCTGTTTTATAGTTGTTAATGCTTATGGCTTCTTTTCACAAGTCTGAATCTGTGAGCACCAAATTTGCCACAGAAGTTAGAAACTGAATTAATAAATTGTGGTTTAATGTAATGTAATCACATACTGAATGAAAAAAGAGAAACCTAAAACTTGTGGGTGTCTCAGGAAGTCATTTGGGGTGGGTAGAGAACCAACTAGATTAAAATAGAAAGGCAGAAGAATAGAATGGCAGTTGCAGAGGAGACAATGCTTCCTTTGTGTGCACTCTGATTTTTTTTTTTTCCTTTGAACATATGTAAGACTTTCTCATGAAGTTTTAACTTGCAGTGTTATTGTACATTCTTGCAATGCAATGGTTGTGAATGCATTTGATGATAGATAAGCATAGTGCTAAAGGCTAAGGGCTGGGGCTACAGCAAAAATGTAGCATTTTAGTGTTTGTCTTCTGGATAAATTGCATAAAATGTTTTTCTATTTTAACTTTCAGTCTTTCTTTTCAGCCCTTATTTTGGGGAAGAGTTTTACTTTGAGATTCCAAGAACATTCCAGTGGTTGTCCTTCTACATTTATGATAAAAGTGTTCTACAAAAGGACCTGCGTATCGGTAAGCTCTGGGCTACGGTCCACAACTCGGTCACGTTTGGCTTTATTTTCAATATCACTGCCCTTATAAGGTTACAATTGTAGAAGTGATGCATTTTTCAAAACACAGTGTATAGTGCTCTTTAAATATTCCTTCAAAGTTTGAAAAGCAGGATTTTGTTTCCTTGCTTTATTAAAATAATTTGGGGTTTAGGCTGATAGGATGTTTTATAGTCTTACCATTATAACCTCAATACTTTTTTTTAAAAATTCTTTTTCTCTTTTATTCTCCACTTCTATTTCATTGGAGTATTTGAATAATTGTCACTACCTCTACATCTTTCAAGAATGAATTGTGGAGTAATTCCATAATAATTGCAAATGTGGAATAATTCCTAGAACTGTTTCTAGAAATGTTTATTTTCTCCTAGTGCAGCCTGTGACTTCCAAGTTGCTGCAAAATGCATCACGCAGCGTAGACGAAAAATTACAGGAGGTGGATTTTTAATTTTTACTTTTTGCACTGCACAGTGACTCTGTTGCAGCTGCTATTTGGATATAGTTGCTATAAAGCTCTGAGAGTCTGCTGTGGAAGAAGGCTTCGCATTACTGAAGTTGAGGAAGGAAATAATTTTCAATGTGATGCCAGACTCTTTGATGTAATAGCAGCTTTCCAAATAGCAATCAGAAGAGCAATAGGAATCTACCTTCTGTTTCCTTAAACATTCTTCAACACTGTTACTCTTCTCTCAAGTCTTTATTATGTTATTCTCAGCCACAAATGTGTTCTTTGTTTTACCTAACCTTACTTTTTTTAGTGATACCCAAGATAGCACATAGTGATTAACTTAATTTGGCTTGATATAAACTATTTTTCTGCCTTACTTATGCTTCATGTTCTTGTTTCTGTAAGCTTAAAAAATCAATCCTGAACGAGAGTTTAGAGAAAGATAAAACTTTGAAGCTATTTAAGTATTTGTCCTGTTCAGGTGAAAGCAATATTTATGCTTCTCTCTCCCTGCCCTCCTTCCCCAGGAAAGGTGTCAATCAAAAAAGAAGATTTATGCAACTACACAGGAAAAGAGAACTGGTTTATGCTTCAGCCTGTTGATTCTAATTCAGAGGTTCAGGTAACTATTAACTTGCACATCTATATTTTAAAAATTAAATACAGATAAATGCATGTGGTGATAGTTTATATTGAGTTGTAGGAGGTAGAGGTTATCGTCTGTCTAGTCTTGTGAGACAGTTGTGTCTTTCAGCTTGGTTAGAGAATAATGTGTATTTCATATTCCTAAATTTGCTGTATTGTTCCTTCTGATACCTAAAACTGGCAGAAGACTTGAAGCAACTGTTTGGGAAATGTCTTGACAGTATTTTGATGTCTAAAAGCTTTTTGCAAGAGGAGCTCCGTACTTGAGGCAAGTGAATGGTTTAGGAAACTACTGAATCATTTTCTTTACTGAATCAGGATTGGTCTTATCTGAAATGATGACTGATTATGTGACATGGAAGTGTTCAAGTCTTCAAAACTGTGCTCTTATCTTAATTTGATAAGATGAATGAGCACAGCACAAGTACCTCCAGTTTTGAAGACTTTTAACAGCACTTTGTGCACAAATGCACAATACTTTGTGCATTTTATATCAAATCACTTGCAGAGCAGAGTTCAGTTTTGGTCTGTGGTTTAAGTTCTTCTGACAGAATTTTCTAGTAATATGTAAAAATGCAAAATTGCTGCAATTCACTGTTTGATTTGAGGAAGAAAACAATACAGTGTTCTTGAGACTCTCCTAGCCTTGTTGCTGTGATAAACAATGTATTAGATTTTAATAGGGGTTTTTTTCCCAGATTTGCCTCAGGGCAAAAGTCTTGAACTTGGCAGGGTTTGTATTTTTCTAGTAAGTCCATCTGTGTCAGAAGAATCCTTTCTACTTTTATAAGAGGTGAACATAAACAGAATTCTCATAAAACAGGCTTATTATTTTCCAGCACTAATCACCTCTGAGCCATGTTTAGCATGCAGCTCTTGGGTATATAGAAGGGCGTGTGATCGTTTCCATCAAGACAGGTTTTCAAAACATCCAAATACCACTTTCTCTTACCTGCTGTAAATCAGTGCTCATTCAGTTGGGATAGAATAGAATAGTTCACTTGGAAGGGACCTACAGATTATCCAGTCTGACTGCAAGTTGTCTTGTTCTGTTTCCAATTCTTCCATCTAATCACTGAATATTCTAGAATGAAAGATTGCTTTGTCATAGTAATACATACGTATGAAAATGCAGTAAGGAACAACAAAATGCACCAGTACAGCTTAGGAGCTGATCTGCTAGAGAGTAGCTCTGTGGAGAAGGACCTTGGAGTGCTGATAGACAAGTTATCCCTGGGCCAGCAATGTGCCCTTGTGGCCAAGAAGGCCAGTGCTGTCCTGGGGTGCATTAAGAAGAGTGTGGCCAGAAGACCAAGGGAGGTTCTCCTTCCCCTCTACACTGCCCTAGTGAGACCTCACCTGGAGTATTCTATCCAGTTCTGGGCTCCCCAGCTCAAAAGGGACAGGGAAATATTTGAGAGAGTCCACTGGAAGCTGTGAGGATGCTGAAGGGACTGGAACACCTGCCTTAGGAGGAAAGGCCGGGAGACCTGGGAGTGTTCAGCCTGGAGAGGAGAGGACTGAGAGGGGATCTAATTAATGTCTCTAAATACATGAGGGCTGGGTGTCAAGAGGCAGGGACAACTTCTTTTCTCTTGTGCCCTGTGACAGGACGAGGGGCAGTGGATTCAGGCTGGAGCCCAGGAGGTTCCACCTCAATGTGAGGAAGAATTTCTTGACTGTCAGGGTTACAGAACCTGGAACAGACTCCCCAGAGAGGTTGTGGAGTCTCCTCCTCTGGAGCCTTTCAAGACCTGTCTGGGTGCATTTCTGAGGGATCTGCTCTAGTTTGGTCCTGCTCTGGCAGGGGGGTTGGACTCGATGATCTCTGGAAGTCCCTTCCACCCCCTACCATCTGTGATTAATAGAATGTAGTGATTTCTTATATATTGGAAATAAAAAGCTTTTAGTTTTCCATGGATTTGTAGCTTGCAGTGAAATGTAAACTTTTACTGATACTTCTCTATGTCTGAGACATGTAATGCACTCTGACAGATCTGGCTGACATCTCATTGGTTTGCATGTGCCATACTGTACTGAAATGCATTCCTGGGAGATTCCCAAGATTATTGGCAGGACCTAGCTGAAAATAGGAGACTTGCACATAGTATATGTGCAGAAAAAAACCCAAACAAATATTTATAAAGCTAGATAACAGTTTTTGGGGAAAAAATATTTTTCAGAGGTGCTCTCTCCTTATGGCACTATACATGTGGTTGACTTCTTCCCCCCCCACCCCCAGTTCCCTCCATGTGAGTATTTTCCAGAATTTATGTTGAGTACAAGGCAATAGGATGGCTTAGAAATATTTTGTATTCCTTGGCTGCGTGCAGGATACATTGCAGTTTGCTTGGTGGGGTTTTGGGTGTTTGGTGTTTTGGTTTTGGTTTTTCCTTTAAATGTTAATATGTTTTAAGGTTAGGTTTGGTAAAATGAGCAGTAATTAGTGGTGGAGGCACTTATTGAATATTGTGGTGTACAGCTTGTAGATGTACTAAATCCACACCAAGTCCTAAGTGCTTAGGCACTGACTGTCCTCCTTACTGATCAGCATATCTCCTCAGATTTTTTTTGTTGTGGTGTGGTTTTATTTTTATTTGTTTCTTTACAGTTCATAAATCCTTATGGTCTGTATGGGGAAATTATCAGCTCTACCTTGGTAGGGCAAATGAAAGTGTAACTGGAAGACAATTGAGTTTGTTAATACCCCTGTTTCTAGAAAGGCTTATATTAAATGCAACATTTGTCTTTTGTGGAATTACTAAGAATTAAACCTGCTGATTTCTAGAAAATAAAACCAAATTGCAGTGGTGAGAAAAACAGACCAGTCATTACCTAGAACTGCCTCGTAATAAATTTAGGACTTCTCTAGGTCACAGTTCCCTCCAAATGCAGAAGCTGCAGAGCAAGTCACTTTCTATTCTGGTTCCACAGATTTGTACATACAGGAAATCTGAAGTGGAGGTGATTAAAAGTTCAGCAGAGTAAAAGCACTATGTGCTTGAGGTAATACAAGTTTTTGGTGAAAGGAGGGTGATGGATATTTCCTATATAAAAGTCTATAAAAATTACTTGGATTTTTAGAAAACATCTGCTCTCTTTTGATCTCAGCTGTTTTTCTGTTGTTTTGCTGCTATTTACAATATTATAAATGGATATTCATCTAATTTCCCTAAAACCTTATCCTTGATCAACTAGTTCTTGAAAAGTGTACATGAATGTGGCAATACTAAGCAAAGAAGTAGTAGCATTTGAAAAGTTGGGTGGAACAGACTTTATTTAACTGCAGCTGGCACACGCTTGTTAGAAAATATATATAAAAATAAAATCTTTGTTTTCTAAAATGCAGATAGCCTCACCATGCTGATAAAAATCTTAGGATTGCTTTACCTCCTTTTTTTTTTTTTTTTAAATCTCAATTTAGGTGGTTTGAAATGAGATCATATTATTAAATGAGCCCCTGATCTTTATGTTATTCACGGCAAGAAATATTTTCTAGAGATTTATATTTGCAAAATGCATTGATAAGGTCAAGATCTTTCTCACACTTCTAAGGTTTTTGAAGGTAACTTTATCATTCTCTGTTCCCTTTCTTAAAATTGATAGGATTTATAATTACTGAAGTAATATACTCCCAATAGATACCTCTAGTGTTCCTGTAGAATGTGTGAATTTGGAATAAATGGAGACAGAGCTGTAACTGCAGGAAAGAAGAAAGCTCTGGGTAAAGTAAATCTTGCAGGGTTATCTGAGTTGAGCAACTATTCCTAGTACTATGGAACTGTCAGCAGTGACATAGTGCTTGGAGCTCGGTGACAGTAAGATGAGAATTTCAGAAATGTGATATATGTTTGCTCTAATTTAGAATGGGAAAGCTGGGAAAAAAGCTGATGGAAGCTGATGGGTTCTGTATCTACTGTGTAGAGAGTTTTTTGCTGTAAACACACAATTAATAATTCAGGCTGTACTAAGTGTGGGATTATATAATTTATGGAGTATTTTAGAGCCCAAGTTTTACTTGCCCTGTGTTACAAGGAGTTTGGTTTACCAAAGATGTTTTTGAGTGGATAACCTGGGTTATTTTAGGTGCTTTATTTTTTTTTTTTCTTTTAATTGATGTTTTCTCTGCTTTTGGCTTAGGCTTTTTTTTCTTCTACTTAGATGTTGATATAGTATATATAGCACAGAGATGATCTTCCTTATTCCTACAAATTCAGTAGTTTAGTTGTGGTATTTGTTCCACTGAGCTGGGGGAAGTGAAGGGAAAAGGACAAAGGGTTCTAAAGAAATACTGTAATCTGGAGTTTCTTTCTGATGGTGATGGAGGAACTGGGAAATAACTGTTCAAAGTCCCCACCCTCAATAACTTTCCCAAGTGTATGCTACCCTTCAGATGAAAGAGTGTGCATCTTCCCCTTAATTTAAAGGAGAGAAGTTGTTATGAAGGAAAGTAATGCTATCAAAAGCTACTTTGTGGCAAACTAGGGAGAGTATTGTGGTTCTGTACATGGAATGTGTGCGCAGAATATGAGCACCTATTGGTGTAAATAATTAAAATACAATTACTAGCAGAGTTTCCACTTCAGAGCTTTAGAAAACTTGTATTTCTCATAGATACTTGTAATATTTCATAGTGTGGAAATCATGAAAATATCAAGAAGGGGAGGGGGTATCTTAAAGTGTTAAAAGGCAGTAGTAGTTCTAAAAACAAAACCATATAACTAAATTCTTTTTGTAATTAGAATCGTAGAATGGTTTGGGTTGGAAGGGACCTTAAAGATCATCTAGTTCTGACTCTCCTGCCATGGACAGGGACACTTTCCACTAGATTGGGTTGCTCAAACCCCCATCCAGCCTGGCCTTGAACACTTAGAGGAAAGGGACATCCACAGCTTTTCTGGGCAGTCTGTTCCAGTGTCTCACCACCCACACGATAGGGAACTTCTCTCTAGTATCTAATCAAAATCTACCCTCTTTCAGTGTGAAACTTCTAGTTCTGAAGTCTAGGTTGGTGATTTGGGTTTGGCTTCTCTGTTATTGTGTGAATCTTGGCCATATGATCAACAGCTCCATCTTCCTCTAGTCAGTATCTTCAAACTGACTGCTAATCCATTTTAACTTCAAAGGCAGGTAGGTGCTATTTTCAACAACCCTGAGATCCCCAGATAAAAAGTGTGATTGCGTAAATTGTGCTGATTATTTATCAGCCATTTAAGAATGTCTGAGTTTTCTTTAGGATTTGAATAAAATAAATGTGTACAACCACATTTAAAACACGGTTGCATATGATGTCAAAAGTTCTAGATCTGTAGATCAGCAGCCTTAGGAAACGATTGTGCTACTCTCAAAAAACTAAAATAACAAAAATAGACCCTAAACTCTCCTTATTTGGAAGGGAAAGAGTTGCTTACAGCTTTATCACAGCCATCATGCTCCTGTGTTTTGAAAAACCGCATCTACAGATGGTTCTCAGGAGCAGTAAACTTGCTATTTTCCTCCTACTGATGAGTGTAGAACACATGATTTGTGTTTGTGTTTTGGGTGGGTTTTTTGATGTTTTTGTTGTTTGTTTTGTTTTTGTTTTTTAAGCAAAAAGATGATGTTTTAGTTATTCACAGGGTCTGCCTACTAAAACTAGTTAAGTCAGCTATTCCAAGAGCAACTACTAATGTTGTCTTTTCATTTGTCATTCTCAAACTTTGCCCTGCAAGGCTGTTGGTATGCTTCTCGGTATCTTGGGTTTTATCCTGTAAATCTATATTTGTAATTGAGTTTCTCTGCTTGACAAATATTTTCTTAATGTACCTGTGTTACAATTTAGGTAGTAATAATTTGTAAAACACTTGGCAGACATTCCCAAAGAGCTAGTTTTAAAACTTCCTTATAAAAGACACTTCACTTTTCCCATGTGGTGTAGAGAGAGAAACAGCCCACACCCCAGGGGATTTGCAACAAAAACATTTGAATTTTACGTCAAAACATAAATGTGTACAGGGTCAGCTGAGAGTTTTACTTCCATCTACCACAGCAAACCTGTAGTTCAAGTTATAGTTTATTTCTCTTGCCATGCTTTAAAATTACTTTCCAGGTCCTTTCCTGTCTCAACCCACTGTGGACAGAGAGGGAGGTGAATCGTTATCCCTTCCTTTAAGGCACAATTAAGTATCAAGGAGAAGAAAGGAAAAGTGAGTAGAAAGAGGAAGAGACAGGGGAAGAGAGAGAGTAAGGCAGAAAGATACCACCACCCTTGGATCCAGCCATGTCTCATAGGATCAGTCCAGATCTCCAGTTCTGCGGTGGGTGCACCCAGATCAACATTGTTCTCCCCTTTATATGCTTGGGATATGGGTGGCATCCCAAATATTTCCATAGGAAGTGTAGAGAGGTGGTGCCAATTTACGTGAGCCCCTTCTGGTGCGGTGCCCACTCTGCTCACGGCCCCCCAGGTCTGCTAACCAATCACCATGGTTAGCAGAAGAAATTAACTCAAAACCACGGTCCCACCTATGCAGAATTTACCTCTTCCCATTGTTAACCTATCTGCAAGGAGCCAAAGCAGGAGAACAGAGCGGATGAGAGCCATTAACACTTCCTCCCTCCACACAGGCCTTGCTTCTTCTCTGCTCAGATCTTATCACCACACAAGCTTTGGGACAACAATAGTCGAGCTCTTACACTTCCCTTCATAATTGTGGGCAGACCAGGATCATCTGATGTTCCATTTAACAAATAGAGACATTCTAAGAATAGCAAGGAGAACATGGTTATCAGTGTTATCCTAGATCTGAAAGCCAGCACAGATGGCTGACCACTGAAAGGAATAGCAGTAGGTGTTGTTCAGGGAAGTAGATGTTTGTACTGATGTTGATGATCTTCCTCCAAGCTCAAGATTGGTGCATCCCTAAGAGCAAGAAAACAAAGGAGGCAGGAGAACTGCATGGATTAGCAAGGAGCTTCTGAAAAAACTCCGTTGGAAGAAGGAAGTTTACAGAATGTGGAAAAAGGGACTTGGGAAAAACAGAGGAATGTTGTCAGAGTAAGCAGGGATGCAGTGAGGAAGGCTGAGGCTCACTTGGAATTGTATCTGTCAGGGGATGTCACAGATGGCCAGAAGCATTTCTTCAGGTACATCAGTAGCGAAAGGGAAGATGTGGGCCTGCAGCTGAATGAGGTGAGTGCCCTGCTGAGGGAGGAGACAGAGAAGGAGGAGTTATTAAATGACTTCTTTGTTTCAGTCTTTCCTGCTCAGGCCAGCCCTCAGGAATCCTAGTCCCTTGAGGTGAGAGTGAGTGTGGAGAAAGGAAGACTCTCCCTTGGTCAGTGAGAATTGGATTAGAGATCATTTTGGCAAACTGGACACCCCCAAATCCTTGGGCCCCAATGGGATGCGCACACAAGGGCTGAGGGAGCTGGCACATGTTACTGCTGTGCCACTCTCCAGGTCCTGGAGAACAGGCAAGGTCCTTGAGGACTGGAGGAAAGCCAGTGTCATTCCAGTCTTCAAAAAGGGCAAGAAGGAGGACCCAGGGAACTGCAAGCTAGTCAGCCTCACCTCTGTCCCTGGAAAGGGGATGGAACGGCTCATTCTGGAGGTCATCTCTAAGCATGTGGAGAGAAAGAGGGTTATCAGGAGCAGTCAGCATGAATTCACCAAAGGGAAGTCATGTCTGACTTATGTGATAGCTTTTTAGGAGGGCACGACTGGATGGATAGATGAAGGGAGGGCAGTGGATGTTGTCTTCCTTGACTTCAGCAGGGCTTTTGACACCATCTCCCCCAGCATCCTCACAGGCAAGCTTAGGAAGTGTGGGTTAGTGGAATGGACAGTGGGAGGACTGAAAACTGGATGAAAGATGGAGCTCAGAGGGTTGTGGTTAGTGGCACAGTTTTTTTGGAGGCCTGTGACAAGTGGTGTTCCACAGGGTCAGTACTGGGTCCGGTTGTGTTCAGCGTACTCATCAGTGACCTGGATGAAGGGACAGAGTGTACCCTCGGCAAGTTTGGTGGTCATAAAAAGCCTAGAGGAGTGGCTGATGCCACTGTGGATTCTTTTTTCTTAAATCCTACCATATCAGAAAAGGGGGAGAAGGAAGCCAGGTTTAGCAATTAGTGCCACCTTTTCCTCCCCTTTGGTTGTGTTTACTGTTGCATGGATACATGAAGCAGACTTCATGAGGTAGCTGAAAGCTGTGCTGGGATGCATAATAAATTTCTAAATGGTCTTCAGTCTTTTGGGACAAACAGAATTTCACGGCTGGCTATTAAATGTTGCTGGTTATGGCTACTGCATACTTTCTTGTTTTCTAAATATACCGAACTGCCTTCAGAGTCCAAGGTCACTTTGTAACTTTCTCCTGAACTGCTCATAAATTCCCCTTCTGTTTGTGCAATGGTTCATCCCATGCTTAGGATGAAAAAGCTGAGAGGGACTTTTGCTGTTGATACTTCCTCATGCTAGAAGAAATATTTTGTGCATGTTTGTGTGTTAAATCTGTGGAGATGTAATGAGTTTATGTGCTCTCTGCTGTTGAGCATAATCCTTTATCAAAGTTCAGATGTGTTCATCATCCTCTCCTTGGAGGATACATGCTTTAGAAAGATACTTGCTTGAAGTGGGTATGTTGGAATTACCTTAAATAGCTTCTAAGTGTAAACTACTATTTTTCTAATCACTACTTTTAAAATAAGAGCTCTTAAAATTATTTGTGTTTCTCTCTTGATTTTTTTTTTTCAGGGAAAAGTTCACCTTGAATTAAAACTGAATGAACTGATAACAGATAATGGATCTGTGTGCCAGCAGCTAGTAGTACAGTAAGAAAATACATTAATCCTTGAATATTTAGTTGTTTGTTAGAGCATTATGTGATTTGTCTCTCTTAATACTGAGTGTCTGCACATCCTGGTACCAATAACATTTTCCTTTTATATGGCTTCCTTCAGAGCTTGCCATGCTGAGGGAGTAGGAAACTCCTGCAGAAGTTTCTCAAAACTGCTTGTTTCTTGTTGCTTTCAAAGCACTCTTACTAGGACTCAGCATGGCTATCTGGTATCATTAGTTCAGTGTCTTGGAATTCCAATTAAATTGTGTTTGAAAAAGGTAGGAATGGCCACTGCAGCTGACTGCCAGGACTTGCAGTACTGCTACTGACAGAGTCGAGCTGCTGGTGCTGGTTTGGGAGCAGGCTGAAACTTTTTCAGTAGTAATGTTTTGGTTTGGTATGTGAAAATCCACTTTTAGCTTTGCTTCAGAATTATTTTCTCATGGTTAACCATGATAAGGAATGTTTATAGACGAAGAAAATATAGGAGTTGTATTTCTGGAGCAGCCAGAAATAACTTTGCCACACTTCAGTAAAATTTCTTAGCAACAGCTTAAGGAGTTTTCACTACCAAACTCAATTTTGACTCCAAACTGTAAATACATTACAGCACATCAAAAAACCTCATAGAAACAGTACATTTTTGGTATATGTTATTCCAAAAATAGACAAATGTCTTTGTATACAGGTATACAAAAATGTTTTGAGACTGTCATAAAATGTTTGTCTGGTGAGGGTACACCAGAAGATATCAATTGCTCTAGAAACTAATCCTGTCCTTAATGTTGGAAGAAGTCTGACAGCCACCTCTGTTACTTGCCTGTGGGAGATGATTTGCTTTCATTGAAGAGACCAGTGGAAATCAGGGACTTGCAAGGACTCAGTGAGGCTGACAGAGAGCGTTGTGACTCTTAATGTTTTCAGCATGAGTAAGGTTCAGGAGAGCAAGCTATTTTACTGCAGCTTTTTGTTTTTTAGTGCTTTAGAAATAAATAAAGGCTTTTCTGCACTTGTCTCCTAAGGTTGTGGGATGGGACACGTGAAGAAAGGGTGCAGACAAGGGGGTTATATAGACTAAGGGAAAACTAAGATTAAAAACTCAAAAGGTAGTAAAATTCTTGAATTTTGCTTTCCAGTGTTCTTCATTGACATTTATTCAGAGAGTGAGGGGTTTGGGGATTTGTTTTCTAAGTCTTTTCTGAGAATTTAGTATGAAAGAATGGGTTGTACTGTGAAACTGAGGGAAGGAAATGGTGTGTGGTTTTCTGTTGCTCTCAGTGACTTCTGATCAGCTTCAGGGAGCAGGGAGAGATCACTACACTGTCAAATCTGCTGATGTAATTTTCATTATGAAGTTTAAATTACATTCTTTCTGTTTTAGTCAACTATCTAAACCAGGATGTGTAGGTTAGCTGGAACAAGATCTAGGAAAATAATCTCTTTGCTTTTCTGTTACTTTGTTGGTGTGAAAAGGGAATCTAGTTCTGTGATAGAACTAAGCCAGTGAAACTGGTATTGCGTAAATGGCTATTGGAGGACAATAATTCAGGTAAGGTATAGCAACTTGTACATCAGTGTGTATTTATAGCTTAAAGATAATTCTAAATGTGTCTCTGCTTCTATAGTGGATGGCAGCTTGGTTCATCGGGAGCCCTGCTGCTCTTATTTTTGTATCCCACTTGCAGCACAAGGCAGAATTAGAACAGCTTTTTTTCCTGGGGACTATTCACCACTAAAAGCTGACAAACTTTATGACTTTGTTTTTTATTCCCGTGTTAACTTTCTGATGGATGTCAAATTTTTTAAATTTAATTTTTTATATATCCATGCATTTTCATCAAAGTTTTGGGTTTGGGGTTTTGTTTGGTTGGGTTTTTTTTAAACCCATTTGGATTTTTCATATGATTAATCAAGAAAAGTTGCCTTTGAAAGTTACTGTTGCAAATTGCAGTTTTAAGTAGGAAGTGGGTTACTTGCTGTGCCCTCTCTTAGGATCTCTTTATGACGGAGATAAATGATCAAAAGGAAGTCAGGGTTCTCTGGTGGTTGCTGTACTCACCCACTCACTGCCATGTGGGAGAGGATTGTGTGTTAAACACTGCAGCGTTACGTCAGTACTGTTGTCTTTATCTGAGGTTATGAAATGCACTACAGTTCCTTAAACTAAAAATTGTATTTTAAATTTACACTAAAAAGTGTATTTTATTGTGCATGCTGATAGCCTAGAAATAATTGGCTGTATAAGTAACATATTGTACATAAATACATTTTTGGATGTACCTGTGAGAGTATGAGAAATAAGGTCTCTTTCTCTGGATATGGTATTGTAGAAATGGATGTAAGGGCATTTTGGAGACACTTTTGATAGTAAAGCTCAAGGAGCTTACAGAAAATACATGTGAGATTCCTTAATGGAAAATGTAAACTCTTTAAAAAGTCTGCTTATTTTGTGAATTTCCAAGGATAATTCGTAAGTGATGCACTTATTGCTATGTTTTGTTAGTCACCAGGCTCTGCAAAGTCATTGTAGGAGTAACTAACAAAGCTGAAAGATAGGAAGTAGCAGAGCTGTGATTGAGTCAAAAAAGATAGTGAGCATGTATGTGTATTTCTGTCCCTGCCTCTTCCTCATCTGTCCGGAACTGAAAAATTATTGGCCAAAGAAAAAAATACTGTGGAAAAAAAACCCAACACCTTAAAATATGGACCATAATGCTTGCCTTTTTGAGACATGTTTTACTCCATGTTCATCAATGGTGTCTCAATGTAATGAGACAGGGAAGTTTTTAAACCTTCACCAATTTAATTTTTTTTTGTAGTTTAAGAGAATTCTAGCTGCTTGCTCTAGCTCCTGTGCATAGGTAAGTTTCTGAAATGTGCTACCAAATTTCTTCACCAAATATTCCCCGAGAGTCCAGAAATTCTGCAAAGATGAAAAATAGTAGCTGTAACTTCTACAACTCAAGATTAAAGATCATCTTAAGCACACAGACAATAGCAAGTAGTTCAAGGGCTGTGATATTGAGCACTATCTGGGGTCCCTCACCACCTTTATGTTTGTGACTGAACCAAAGTGATGGGATTAGGTGTGAATAGGAGGTACATTCATATTATTTTGGCTCTGTAGACTTGGTCATAGAAGCTTCTTTGCTGGTCTTTTAGATGGGTTTTATGATGAGGATAGATTTAAAAACTGAAGGTAATTCCAGTAGGAAGTGATTTTTCAAGTTAGAGATTTGGACAACAGAGAGCTAATGATGATGGTTAGCCTCATGCAGCTACTATGGGATGGAGAAAGGCATCATTTCTCATATTAGTATATATATAGCAGAACTAACTTTGCAAAGAAGGGCTTGTTGGGAAAAGAACGTGATTTTTAGGAAGGTAAGTGTTGCCCTATGTAACAAAGGGATGGTCAGTTGTGTAGAAAACCAGGAATGTGATTCTTCTGGATTCTTTCTGTCCTCTGTCCCCCCTGCCTGACTCCTTCACAGAACTACAGAATTGTTGGAGGGTGACCTCTAGAAATGATCTCGTCCAGCCCCCTCACCAAAGCAGGTTTGCCCAGAGCACCTTACACAGGATCACATCCAGGCAGGTTTAGAATGTCTCCAGAGAAGGAGACTCCACAAGCTCCCTGGGCAGCCTGTCCCAGGCTTTGTCACCCTCACAGGAAAGAAGTGTTTCCTCATATTTAGATGGAATCTCCCCTGTTCCTGCTCATGCCCATAGACCTTTGTCCTGTCACTGGGCACCACTGAAAAGAGTCTGTCTCCATCCTCCTTGCACCACCCACGCTTTAGGTATTTACAGAAGTTGATAAGGTCTCCTCTCAGTCTTCTCCAGGCTAAATAGTTCCAGTTCTCTCAATCTTTCCTTGTAAGAGAGATGCTTCTATCCCCTTCTGATTTTGTTTCTCATTTAGATCCTTACTAGGGCTCTATTCCCCAACTTTATGAAGGGGGTAAGTCTGGGGAAGGGTAAACATTAATATATCACAAATTACATTTGTATTTGTGAAGCTGTGGGTAACAGTCAAAATAACCCCTCAATTCTTAACAAAAAGTCTCTTTTCACTCAAGTTGACAAAAAGTGGCCATGTACAGGATACACCAAAACTGACTGCTCTGGTCTGTCTTGATGCCAGGGGAAAAGGAATGAAAAATAATAATAATAAAAAAAAGGGGCAGGGGAGAGGGGGAGATGGAAACAGTGGCCAATTTTCATAAGGTGGGACATTTGGGAGTCAGCTAGGGCTTTCAGGTTGGATAAGCATTTTAAAACCATGATCTTGAAACACTTTTTTTTTTTTTTTTTCTTCCTTTTTCCCTCCCCTGGCGAAAGTAAAATTAAGGCTTCTAATTCCTTGTATCAATGAAGCCCTTGTAGTTTTGAAACAGGAGCTTAAAGTTAATCTTTGGTCAAGGGCTGTTTTAGGGACCACTTAGAGTGCGCTGAGCCCTGATTTGACGCCTCATTTTTTTTACCAGTTAGAAACTTGTTGTCAAATTTCATACACCCACAGACCATTTCTGATTTTTTTTTTTATTTTTTTATCTCTGAGAGGAGTCGTTTCCTTTTCTAATGTGTGAATGAGGAGGGGAAGAAGAAAATGATTAACTGCTGACTCAGTGTGGGCTCTCTTTCAATACCACATGGCGTGTGTGGTAGCACATTGCAGAAATACATGCTTGCAGCTCTCCTTTCTGGAAGTCTGTAAAAACTAAGTTTGCATGACCATTTGCATATTTGCTGCTGCTGAAACAGATAATACTTGAATGGTTCCTTCCCAAACTAGGCTGTTGGCTGGCAGTAATTCCCTTCTATGTTTAACATGACTTCAAATCTGAAAGAAACAGTTTTATGTATTTACAATGCAAATACCTGAAAGCCCAGAAATGACTTACTACAGCTAGATTTTTATTTTTTTTTTTATAATTAGTTTTCTAAAGAAGTGATACACTCTACTATATTAAATTGACCTGTCAGTTCCTGTCCTATTTATTTGCTTCCATGAAGTTGTTCTCAGGAATATAACAATTTTTATGAAGTGTACAAATCCTAATGGCTGCACTTAATTAATTTCTGCACTTCAGGACTTCAGCTGATTGGAGTGGTGGAGGCAGAGCCCCTCAGTCATTGCAGGGGTTTATTGCGGGCTGTGTCTTCTTGAGGACTTCTTTCCATCTTAGGTGCTGAGTATATGCCAGTTGTGTTTGAAAGGCTCATATTTTCTGGATGAAACTCCACTTGCAGAAGAAACTACAGTGAAGTAAGAATTAATATAAAGCTGGTGTTCTCTTACACCGTAGCTGACCAGTAATTTCAGAAAAGAAGTCCTGCTGTTAACTATGATTTATACTTTACATAAGATGTAGTAGGTTAAAATATAAAATAAGACTTGGACGTTCCTGTCTAGTTCTTCAGACTCTGAATTTATGCCTTTTGCATGGAAATTGCTTGTGCTAGCCCACATAGATGAAACCATTTGTCAAAGCTGAAATGTTTACCGTATGGTGGAACTATATTTACTGGGATTGTCAGAATAGGATTGTATATTTAGTGTTATTTTCTTCTTTGATTGGTCAAAGTGGTTTGGGATTTTTGTTCTTGGGGAGGGGATGTATTTTATTTTATTTTTTTCCTGTTGTAGGAGTTGCAGTTCTAGCACTTTGCCCGATTCTTTGGGGAAGGGCAGTATTCCCATTTCTCTTGAGTCTAATCAAGCCACTCCAAAGATCTTTAGAAATTTCTAAACATGTTTACTGGAGGGTGTTTGTTCAGTAGTTGAAAAGTAGTAAAAATAAAAAACTGCAGTAACTCAGTCTTGTGTATTTACACAGTTCCTTGGGAGTTTGATAACACTGAGCTGATTTAATGGCTTCCTGCCCTTAATGGCTGCTTGCCTTGCACCGCCTTGGCACCTGTGAGGTCTTCGGCGTCACGGGGTTAATTCAGGTTGACAAAGTGTCTGGAAACTGTCTTGAAACCTGAATGGCTTTCTGTAAGATAAGTGAACAGAATCACCATAGGTGGTAGATGCAAGGCAGGGGCCTAGAGGAAGGAGGAGGATCCACATCTTGGTGCAGTTGAGGTGACTCAGGATCTGCTGGCAGATCATCTGTCTAAAGCAGACTCCGGGTACCAACTGGAGAGGTAAGGGATGGTTATGACTGGGTAACTTAGAGTGAGAGATAGAAGGGAAGGAGGTGACAAATTTGGATCAAATTCTCGAGTCCGATGTGTCTGAAAAGGAACGATTTGGGAGTATAAGGAGTAGATGGTCAGGAGGAGTGGGGGTGACTTGAAGATGCTGGAACAGGGTAGACTTGTCTAAGCTAGGAAGGCCTTACTGGCAACAGAAATGGGACTTGGGCAGGCAATGAAAAGGGAATGCTAGAGCTGCCCACACAGGGAGACTGACTGGAATATGAAATCAGCTCCAAGTGACAGATCTGTGTAATGAATCTGGAGATTCTAGTTCTGCTGCAAGGTTGTGCTGTTGTCAGTCAAATCTTTTTTCCACTTGCACACAAACAAGCCATCCTTTAGTTTGTGTACGTTGCTGTCAAGCTGTAGGAAGACAGGGGAGGCTGTAACAAGCTGTTTCTGTAACCAGAAGTAGGCCATTGTGATCAGTTTGTGTTAATGTGATAACACACGGTATCTCACAGGATCATTGTCAGATGTGCAGGTCATTCACACAGCGATCAAGGAAGGAGTGAAAAACTCCATACACAGGGAGAGAAACTGCTTTCTGTAGAACTTACCTGTGTTTCCTAGAGAAATCCAGGAGCTTGGTGACGAGCTCCAGGAAGAAAAAGTGCATTGCTCTTGTTAAAGAGTTGAGTTCTATGCAGATAAGTTTGACTGGTTTCATCTGCTATCAGTTTTCTACGAGATTCAAGTTGCTGCTAACTTACAGGTACACTCTGCACTCACACATGAAGCTGAAGATCTCTGGAAGCTGCAGAGACAGTCTAATTAGTGCTACAAACTGCCTGAGAGTCTGACAGAATCAAGTCCTGGCTGCCTCAGATCAGATACCTCAAATGACTGAAAAGTGTGGACAGTTTAATTTTGTTGCCATTCTTCTGTGTCACGTGTGTGTTGGAGGAGGAATCAATTATTGCTTATGAAACAACTGGATAGTTCAAGAACCCATTTAAATGGTGGGTTTGAAATCACTGTAGGGTTCATTGTGATTTAAAAATTATTGAAATGCTGAAGGCCGCATGCTTGAAAACTGGAAGAAAAATAACAAATGATTGTGCAGTGGTTGAGCACTAAATGTTCCCTGAACTGGCTGAGACAAAGGGACTTTCGGGAAGGGAAATACCATCTGGTTTGTAATCCTGCATACTCCAAACAGGGTGGAGTTTTGAGGCAGCACAGGAGTGTTAGTGTCTGTTGTTTCCCCACTTGTGTTTGTTTGCAACTCTTGTAATTTTTTTAACACTATTTTCCTACAGTACAGAAAGCATTTACTTAACACCAGTGTGTAGCTACTGTTGCTGCTATGTAACTTGATCTACACAATTTCATATTCCATACTGTAGTAGTTGAACATTTACTTGATTATTTATATGAACTTCCATCAGAAAAGTCTATTTTCTCCTTAAGTTACACAGGGTTTGGGTTTTATTTAAACTGGCTTATTTTGGAAACCAAAACTTACTCCTGTTAATTCAGTTAAAACCCTGCAATACATTATTTACAAATAGATTATCTTAAAAGGAGGGAACAGGAATATAATACTGGGGTCTCGTTTGTGTCTTGTTTATGAAATTCCATAAACTGTTGAATGTTCTTGACTTAATAAACAGTACAGTGTGCATGGTTACATTAGAGCATCGTTTTGCTAGAAAGCCCGATTTCTACTGTCAATTTACAAACTGTTCTGCTTTACTTTTTATTATTGCAGCTGGTTTTAGTTAATACTCATAACGTGGGTAGCATCTGAAGGTTAGTCACGTTGCTGACCCATCTCTCTTTGTAGTAGTGTTGCTGCTGTGGTGATTCAAAAAGATTGCAAGCCTTCAGAAAAGGTCCAGAAATTGTGTTTGTGTCCCCACGAGCATTACTTTCTAACCATCCTGTCCCTTTTGCACCAGGAATGGTGAAGAGTGTGGCTCTGTGCCTGTAACACACTGTTTGCAACTTACTGCATGAATTCTGGAAAAAAGCAGTGACTTTAAAAGGGCTGTTTAACCCTGGTCATGCACTATGTGAAAAGTGTTTGAAAATAAACTAAATGCTCTTTCAGAGGCAAACTGGTTTTCAGTTTGTGGCTGAATAGTATGGATGGAACCTAGACGTACTAGGACTTTATACTAATTTTTTTTGGATGCTTAATTTTAAATAACACTTCAGGATATGACTTTGCATTTCTCAGCTTACTCAACTCAAAATGTAGTTAGCCAAACCAAAAGATTTAAATCCATTTTAGTGCCTGCCAAATGCTGCCGTGTGGACGAGGCCAAGTAGCTTTTGGTGGGCCTTGAGAAATCAAATTTAAAGGTTAATGAAGTCTGCAGCTTCCCCTAACAGTTCATTTTACTTAGGATTTTGCCATACATGGGTGATACTGGAATGTCTTTTAATGAAGCAATTCCAAGAATTTTACTCCGATAGAGCCCTTTAAGTCTGACTGGACACTTGAACTATTTTATTACCTTGTATTACCATTCAGAGATTGGTTATGACCTAATTCATGTGCATGCATTACATTGGAGCAAGAAATATGTCAGTGTGTAATACAGCAGGACTTAAAAACAAAAACACCTACAAAAAACAACACCAACATTAAAAAAAGAAAGGATAGTTTGGGTTTTATTATTTTCTCAAGCCAAAGACATTGCTTCACTGATCTATTGATTGCTTTTTCCTTGTAGCATAAAGGAGTGCCATGGGTTGCCTCTTATAAATGGACAGAATTGTGACCCTTATGCAACAGTCTCTCTTGTGGGGCCTTCCAGGTAACGTCTGAGTGTAAAATTAATGAATATAAAACACAGTGATTTTAAACTGGGGGAAAAAAGTCATAGGTTTAAAGCAAAATCTTTAAAATATAGGAAGATCTTAAAATGCTTTCTGTGCACACCACATCTTCTGTTGTTAGTGAGCTCTTCCCTTTCCTACCATACTCAAGATTTTGAAGGGATTGGGTCTGAGTGAATGGCCTGCAGTAGTCAAGGACCACTCGTCACTCAGTTCTTTTTTTCTTCTCAGGTTTAGTACTGGACTCTTGATATCTGCATGGTACTTAGTAGTAATTTTTGTCAAACTCCTGTACCAGATGATACAGTCAATTACTCACTCAACTTCCTCTGTTCCCTGTTTTTCTTCACGTGTGAGTTTCTTTGCATCAGTTGTTTAGCAACAGAGTAGAGGTTCTGGTGAGACCTTTCTAATGCCAGCACCTTCAAACTACTACTATCAAAGTCCCTACAGTTTAAATGTCTCCTTTTTTTTTTTTTCCCCCATCTGTAACCCTGAATAACTGTTGAGTTTTTTCATTTAAGAAAACTCCCATACACTGTACATTAAGTATCTGCAAGTCCCTGCCCAGTAATACCTAGAGTAAAATAAGTTTCACTTGTTTCTTTGCAACATCAAACCTAAATCCACCTGCTTTCTTGGGTACTGAAGAATTGCCACCGTGAGCGTGGTACCAGAACACCTTCTGGCAAAATGGTGTCTTCTAAAGACTTTGGAAGGAATGTCCCTGAGTAAACTCTGAGTGAATGAGGCTTTTTTTCCCTTCCTTGGTAATCCACGATCAGATTTTTATTAGGATTGGGTTACGGTTCATTTAGTTTGGTTGATTGTTTTTTTTGAAAGGGAGATTGGACCATTATACCTAGGGAGCATGGTGTTGATTCCCAAAGAAGATAAATTGATACATATTTCCTGTTTGAGTTCTGTGATGTAGCTGGAACTGGGTGAATATTGGTCCCACAAAATACACATATCCTGTTGGTACGGGAATCTACGTGCAAATCTGACACGTTCCTGCTTAAGATTTTGCAGTCTCATGCATTTATGACTCCCATGTACCATGACTGGAATATTTATGTGGCCAGCACCTGAAAATGGCTAGTTGATGCCTAGGACAACTTTTCTTCTCCTCTGTCTGGTTTTTCCCCTACATTATATATTTGTTTCTTTTAGAAAGCACTTTTTTACTGTCATAGCTCGTTACTAAATCAGACTGTATTTAGTCTGTGTTGCAAGACTTAAGTTTGAAATGCTTTAGAAATTGTTGATACATTTTTCTTGATATGTTTAAGTTATCCTCACTTGGAAATTGAAATAGAAACTTTGAGATGGACAGATGCATGATTAATTAGATACAGCACTTGAAATGTCAACTTTTCAAACTATATTTTTTGAAAATGAACTCATTTTAGTACTTTCTTCATTGGTCAAAGTGATCTCTAAATAACAAAAAGTGTTTTAACCTAAATGCACGGGTCCTTCTTGACAATAGAATGTCTTTATAATTGTGTGTTTAAGTTGTCTATGGTAAAAATTTTACCACATTGGAACAGGAATGACCAAAAGAAGACCAAAGTAAAGAAGAAAACGAGCAATCCGCAGTTTAACGAAACATTTTATTTTGAGGTAACTTTTTGTGATACTCTGCCTGTTTATCTCTTCAACCCTTCGAATATATTTATGCAAGCTGCATAGCAGTACCTAATGCAGAGGGCTCTTTTCAAGCAAATTGGAAAGTTTTTAGTAGCCTCTCAAATGTAAAGTCAGTATGACATAGTGGAGGCTGCCAGACAATAGCATTCCATTCAGTTGGGAAGTGAAAAATGACTTCTTCACAAGCACGTATGTGAAGGTGATTCATTATCTTGAATCACTTTATAGCATCTGTTGTCAGAAGTTCTGAGAGAACTTTAACCTATCCAGTGGAATTTGATCTAAATATTTTTCAGAACTTCTATCTTTAGTAAAACAAGAGGCAATGAAAGCAAATAAAGGCTAATTTTATTATTTTGTGGGGTTTGTTTTTTTTTGTTGCCTTTTTTTTTTTAAGTTAACATTTTTGTTATTTAGGATTTGATTTCAATCCTACATGAGTTACCCTACAATAACCAAATTATGAGTTTGAATTTTCATCTGATTTGTTTCTGGTAAAACTACATTTGCATGTAAGCATACTACAGTGTTCAGCTGAGAGTTTGAAGTAGTACAATTAGTACATGTGCCTCGAATGTATTACAGTTTATTGTGTTTATATAGATCTTGGTCCTACTGTGGGACTTACTGAGAAATTGTTTCATACTTTATAGAGTGTCAACGTATAGCGTGTGCTTCTGTTGACCTGCTCAAGATGCTGAATGTATTATCTTAGGAAGTAAGATATTGGGAGAAAAATGTGATCCAAACTACTGCTTTAGCTTTATGACTTAGGATTTATTGGAATTGAACTGAGAATGCAGATCAGTCAAGAAGTGCAGGAAATAAGAGGTTACAGTTGTGGTATAACTTGGGCAACAAGAATGGAATTCTTGAGCTTATCCCTAAACATCTCAGAACTAATTGTAATGCTGTCTTGGGGCTCATGCTGAAGCCAAAGAAATTCTTGCTGTTTCATGTCATACTTCCTTCTTGTTTATTCCTAATAGATCTGTACTGTAATCCCCTTAGATAACAGCTAGCTCTCATCAGTCTCTACCATGAACCCTTCTTGACCCATTTTCCAGCTTTATGTCAAAAGGCAGTTTGTTTGAAGTTAACTTTTTCCTTTTTGAAAGGAACAGTAACTGTTTACCAATGTTAAAGAGGTAGGGTTTGTTTGTTTGTTTTTGACATCCATAATACAACAGTAAAAAGTGTGTTAATAGGAGGAATGTACTTGCAGGTAACCAGGTCCAGCAGTTACACTAAAAAGTCCCAGTTTCAGGTGGAAGAAGAAGATATTGAGAAACTAGAAGTCCGGTAAGTTATGTAGATTAAAAGTGATTTCTTTTTTCATTAATAAATCATAATATGTTATCATCAAGAGTCATGTTAACTCCAGAGAATCACTGATCAGACTTGTAGAAAAGATCCTTCTAATTATGTAAAATTACTCGAGTTTTTTAGTGTGTTTCTTACTGAAGATGGGTGGTGGGTTATATGTTTAAGAAATAAATGTGTCTAGCAGCATAAATTTGTTTGCTGTGCCTGTGAGTAAAGAGCCATGAGGACCTCCTATTAATACTTATATTATTCTGGGCAGAATATTGATAATAGAACACGTACTGAAGGATACCAGCATACCTGATGCTAGTGTCTGGTTCCAGATGTTACTGGCTGTTTTAATAAAAACAGAGGGAAAAGCTTTATGAGGTTCTTAAGATCTCTCATTGCTTCTTAGGGGAATATTTCTGTGGCTTCTTTTCCTTGCAAATGCAAAGAAAACTTGAAAGTATGTTTCCCTTTCCTGCTCCTTTATCCTTAGAGCAAGTCTGTCTGTTTATGCTGTGTAGTCAGAACAGTCGAGAGGCCCTATGCTCAGTTTCTTCTCTTTATTGTGCTCATGCACATAGATGCACCAAATCTGCTGAATGACAGGAAATCTTCAGGGCTAGCATACATTTCCTAACAGGCAACAGAAGAAGAATGTAGTGGTTAGTTTTAATAGCCATTATAGAACTAACTTGGTATGTGCATTTTTAACTATGAGCTTCATTAATATCTTCATTATAATTGTATATTTCATTATAGATGTAAATATATTTAGAAAAATAGTCATACCCCAAAGAAAATTAGTATTAATTTTTTTTGTTCTCCTTAATAACTGCTGTCTGTCAGAAATGTCAGAGAGGTAAGAAGTAATAGAAAAAACCCAAGGTGCATGTTTGGAGGCTGTGATTCCTTTTGAGGTTGTAAGCATACAAGCTGCTGTTTGGAAAAACAAGTGCATGTGTTGGTGTGGCATTCCAGTGTGCCAGATTCTAGCCATTAGACAGAGCTATGGAAATGGTGGTTAGAAAGTTCACGTGAGTTACCCGAGAAGAAATGTGCACAGTTCTTGGGGTGGAGATTGCTCAGAATACACATATGCTGCCAATATCACTTTTATTTACCGATGCAAGGTCTGTGAGTCTAACTTTCACTGTTTGTTTCTTTATCTGTTCTTTGTGGGTTAATACGCCACTCATTTGATTCTTCTTGATTTAATTAGAATGGAGTGAGATTTCTAACATTTCCTGCCTGCATGCATGTGGATTACTGCTGTAAGGCAGCTACTGATAACTTGAAGATTTTTATTTCTTTCCGGGAGAAAAGAAATTAAGCAGTGTTCTTATTTTCAGGGTTGACCTATGGAATAATGGAAATTTGGTACAAGATGTCTTTCTAGGAGAAATTAAAGTTCCCGTGAAAGTGTTAAGGAATGATTCCTTTCAAGCATGGTGAGAAACAATGGCTCAGAAGTGAATTTGCTTCTACCTTTTTATTAAAAAATAATTCTTAAGTGGGGGCGGGGGGGGCGTTTTAGGGGGGGGGGGGCTG
>JANHFX010027800.1:32795-45603 GCA_027560015.1 Chloroceryle amazona
GAAACGGTTGTTGAGAAGTAGCATTTCTTCTGCGTTAGTATTAACAAATGATGCGTCTGTCGTGGTGGGGGGGGCGTTGGCGGGGGTTTGTGGAATTGGTTGGTTTTGTTGCTGTTTTGTTCTTCCTCCTTGAGATTCAGAAAATATCTTCTGGAATCAACCCAGTGTCATTTCAGGGGAGCAGGCACCAGTGTTTAAAAACTGGAAGGGTGGGTATAGGAAGAATTCAGGAAAGAAAGACCTCTGCTTGTAACAATAACCTCCCTTCTGAAGTGCTTGCAAGCAGGAGCCAGTCTCCAGACCCTTAACTGTCCCAAATGCATAGCAGCAGGAAGTGATGAGTGCAAGAAATTCAAATGCCTGGGTGTGTAGAATATTCTGCTCTTAGTAAACCTTCCAGTACAGAGAAAAGAGTGGAGGAAGCATATCCAGGTAGAAAATATACAGGAAGAAAATGGGTAAATAGAAAATAAATGGAATGCAAGTCTGAGCCAGGAATCGTTCCGGCTCTGCTCCAGGTACCCACCTTGGGCTCCACATGTCTTGGATGTGTCAAAGTTGGACTCTGATTCATAGTGTTAGTGTTTACATGTGATTGTAAACGTGATGTTTGTGTCAGTATTTTCTACTTTTTACACAGTATATTGCAGACAGGGGCTGCTTCTGCCAGAGCTCTGAACTGATAAAAGCTGTATGTCCATAGTGACAAGCCTCTGTTAACCTGCTCACGTTAGCGTGGACTCATGACCAGAGTACTGTGTTCATACAGCTTTTCTAATCAACCTGACTTAGGTCCAGTTCATTTGAGAAGTTGTGTCTGCTAATAAACTTCCTAGGCATACCTTGTATTGAACAACCTCCTATCCAGTTATGATCTGTGATTTAAAATAATTCATTTTTTATACTATTACATAACATGTTTCGGAATACAACCGAAGTATAGCAGATAAGACACTGTCACTAGTACTAAATATTGGGAAAACAGGCCTAAAAGTCATGCTGTCAAGTAGTTCTTGTAAATCAGGTTTACTTTATATCAGCATGCTTTAATGGGCAGTGCATCTGGTTATTAAAAGTCTGATCTCCTGATTGGACAGGTACAACTTTAAGTGATTGTAAGAGAGTATTTGAAGACAAGATTTCAGTTTGCTGGGCTGAATGTTTAAACTGTACTGTGAGGCTACTTAAGATTTTTGTAGGGCTGCACCTCCTGCTGGAATACAGCTGAACTGCAGCAGAAGTGAATGAGGAATTGATTACTGTATTTTTCTTATTGGGAGTAGGAAAAAAAGACCATTTTTTTCCTTTAATCTTCCTTGTTTCTTGGGAAAGCAGCCTGTTAATACTGTGTATTTTTACTGGTTTCAGATTAGACCATTTAAATTCTTGACAATAGCTGTTCCATCTGCAATGTCCAACACCCTAAATATAACCTAGATGTAAAATGAGAAGGTCAAGCATAATTTATAACTATTTCTGCTATCTCAGTTGAGCTACAAGAAGTATATTCCATTTTACTGTTTGGAAAGATATGAGAAAATAAGTTTCATTATGTGCTAAGGGTGCATCAAATGCCACTCCTTGGGGGTTTTTTCCTTTTGTGTGTAAAGGTTTTTTTATGTGATCTTTATTGCCAGTTTTCACGCTCAGATTATGTATTCTGAAATAATTAAATGTGATACTTTGCTTTATTGTAGAATTAGTCAAAACAATGAAATGTGAATCTAATATTTTAGAATTGCCCTGTTGCTCTCAGGTACTTACTTCAACCAAGAGAAAATGGAAACAAATCTTCTAAAACTGATGATTTGGGATCACTTAGACTAAATATCTGTTATACTGAAGACTGTGTACTTCCATCTGAATACTATGCATCTCTAAGAAACTTGCTGCTAAAATCTTCAGATGTTCAGGTATTTCTGTTGAAAATTTCTTTTAAAATGAAAACTTGAAATGAACTATACAATCCTGTTTGAGACAGTGTGAATTATGCAGCTCTGTGGTTAGGAGAGAAATGAAGTGGACCATTAAGGTCTCTTCCAACCCCAACTATTCTATGATTCTGTGCATATCTAGAGAATTTTTTTGTTCCTTCATGTGAATTCCTTCTGTCATAATCAGAAAAGCAGCTTCTTATTTTAGAAGGACTAGCAGAGATAGTAAAATAACCTGTGCTTCTGTGACTGGAAGGAATAAAATCCTTTCTTCTCATTGGTTTTTCAATGTTGTGTTTTCATACTGGCCACTATTGGCTCTCTGGATTTAGTGGTTTTCTGGGGACTTTGATCCATTCTTGTCACTGAAGAGGCAGATAATCACCTTTGCTAAAAACAGTCTGCTTCAGAATTTACTTCTAATTCCACTCCTGAATGGCTTCTGTCTTCCCCAGTATTTGGATCACCGTGACTGGGTTTCTCATGTGGACATGGTGACCAAGAGGGAAGGGTGAGGATGGATCATTAGCATAACATGGAGATGGGAATCAAATTATAGTAATAAGGCTTTATGTTCCAAGATCTTTTATACCCATTCTTTACCGGAGTGTTTGTGAAGTAATGACAGAAGAGAAGAAAGGGAAAGAGGAAGCAGATTGTGACTAAAATTTTTGCTAGCCTATATTCAAATACTACTTCACTGGATTTCAGGAAGAGCTGAGTATGTAGCTAACAGCAGTCAGCAGCTGTCTTTTACTTAATCAGTTTTTATATTGAAATTCCCAACTGTAGAATGTCCACAGACACTTTAGAAGTGCGAGAAATGTATTTTAATGTGCTCTAATTATAGTTTTAAAAGTCTTATAAAGATATAAAACATGATAGTAAAACTACTGCTTACTGCCTCTTGCTTGAGTTTGTGACAAAGCCATAATGTAAACGCTTTAGGGAGAATGAGAAGGGTTAGTGGATGCTGAGTTTCATTCTTAAATGTCAAGTATCAAGTAGATAATGCCAATTTTCAAGTATTTCTGTAGCGTGGAAACTGAATTACTGTGTTTTACAGCAATGTTGAAACTTTCTGTTAAGCTACGTCTATAGTCTTGTTAGATTTGATCTGTGCTTTGCCAAATACATGAAGAACATTTAATTACTCCACTCATAATTTCTGCTTTCCTGCAGCCAATTTCTGCATCTGCTGCTTACATACTGATCGAAGTTTGTCGAGACAAGTACGATGCTGTTCTGCCTCTTGTGCGATTGTTGCTACACCACCATAAGCTAGTTCCATTTGTTGCTGCAGTGGCAGAACTAGACCTAAAGGACACCCAGTATGTATTTCATGTTTAGTGATGCCTTTTTAAAGTATTACAGTTTCAAAGGGCTTCATGATACACCACTGATAAGCGTGTCAATTTTCTTTCTCTTATTATGTAAAACCGACTTAAATACATGAATCTTTCAGCGCTAGTTTATAAAAACTTTAATGAAAGTCCCCCTGAAGCTGGGAGTCAGAGTTAATGATTGGTGCTATTTGAAAAACTTGTGTAAAATTTTCTTGGAGCTCATACACAGCTCAACATAAGCTAGCAGCTTAGAGTTGTGTCAAGATAACAGAGTTTTCATTTTAAAATGTCATAATTTAGCCACTCTTCAGATTTTACTGGTATTAGATTGGTACTTAACATTTTAAAATTACTTAGAATCATACACTGTGTCCTTCAGTATGTGACTTAAATGAGGGGTGCTCTTCTGCAAAGATCCTTGTAAATAAGTAGCTATTGTCCTGAATGCCTTGTAAGTAGCAAGCACAGGAGGTTTTTCCAAGTAGCAGTGTATGGCCTGTGAATTTGCAGCTCTGTGGTTAGGAGAGAAATGAAGTAAACCTGAGTAGTGGCCACTGAGGTGCAGAGTCATGTCCTGTGGACATGTGGAAGGGATTTTTGTCACCACAAGTTGGTTACTTTCAAAGCTGACTTATTCCAGATTTAAAGAACGCGAGACAATTTAACTTTGTGGAAAGAGGTGACTCATGGAAAAAAATTTTCTAAGCTGTATTTTAGTACCTGTGTTCCTTTTCCTTTAAACTGTAACAAATTAAGATTAAACTAAATCTTTCAGACTAGAAGGATTTACTTTGCACAGCTGGCTCTCAGTTTTCTTCACCAGCTATAATGAATAAAAAGTATAAACCTAGGTTAAATATGTTTTGGTTCAAGTGTCTGAGTTTATCTGTGTAGTGCAGCAGTATGCTGTTTATTCTGGTTCTAAGATTTGTTTTTTTCACCAGGACTACTAGAGTAGGAATTGTGTATCAGTGAGGTACAAGTCTTGATTGTTTTGGAGTTTTCTCTAATTGTTCTTTCTCACATTCAGTGTTGGGTTATAACTTCCTTTGTCTGAAATCTCTGAGGCATTTTGTTAGGGCTTTATTTATGTTCCTGATTTTGGTAATAATATTCCTGTTTATTCTTTTTCTGACTGCCATTGAAAGCTGAGGATCTAGGCTCTGGAATTCCTGAGTGAAAAATATGAAAAAAAAAAAAAGTTTTAAAAAAATTATTACTAGTAAAATGGAGTATTAATCAGATTTTGTAACTGAGCTTCTTAGTTTACCCTGTTCAAATAAAATAAATTACTTTCTTACAGAGAAGCAAACACAGTCTTCAGAGGCAACTCTTTAGCAACTCGGTGTGTAGATGAAATGATGAAAATAGTGGGGAAGCACTACCTAAAGGTTACTTTGAAACCTGTTATTGATGAGGTAAATTATCCTACTGAAACTTTTTTCAGGACACTTAGATCAGTGGAGTATCTTGTTTCTTTTATAGGCGTTCTACTTACAGCTCCTTGTGTGGCAGTAATCACTCAGGTTGGGGAATTTTAGAGGACAGTTAAATTGAGTAATAATGGGTTAAATTTAATGGGAGGAGCTGCTTTTTGTATTATTGTTCCAGATGCTTGAAAATCAAGTCAGTGACAGTTACTGCAGCCTCTACCACATAGCAGTCTTTAACCAAATGATGCTTTATGTAATTAATCCTTGTGTAAAAGCACACAGAAGAGTGAAGATGATTAGTGCATGCTGTTATGGATGGTTAGAACCTATTTAGAGTCTTACCCCTAAATCTAGAACAGAGTCTGTTTTTCAACAGATGAATTTCCATGCTTTCTGTCTGAAAATGTAAGCTCTACAATTTTGTTTGTTTCAGATATGTGAGTCTCCTAAACCCTGTGAAATAGATCCTGTTAAATTAAGAGAAGGGGATAATGTGGAAATTAATATGGTGAGTTTCCTAATCTGTTCTTCCTAATTTAAACTTCCTCAAAATCTGATAGGAAAAACATTTTCCTATCAGCTCTGTGTAATGGAAGATGACTAACTTAGAGCAGCAGTATAATTCTCTGAGTCCACAATAAACAAAGGAAAAGTTGTATTTTCTTATCTGTGTTTATGAAAATAGCCAAGGAGAAGTCCAAGGGAAAATGGAATAGGGAGGAGAAACTAAATAGAATATTACAGTCTTCTTTACCTATTTTTTGGATGTTGTGAGTCCTGATGTTCTATACTCAGCTTCTAGATGATGAAGTACCAAATTAGGACTGCTTTAACACTTCTCATTGAAGTTTTGCATCCAATTGCCCGTTATCACAGGTTGACATTTAAGGCAGTAGTTGCTGCAACAAACTAAATGAATATTCACTAGGTATGCATGGGAAGTACTCCCTCCTTGTAACACAGAGTCATCATACACTTAGGTTGGAAAAGACCTTTAAAATCATGGAGTCCAACCATTAACCCTTACTGTACCGAGTCCAGCACTTGGTACCACACCGCCACTGGAGGTGCGGTAGCTTCTGGGGTGACACACCTGCCACACCCAGCAGGAGCTTGTTCCCACTGCTCCTTATCCTCCAAATCCTCATGCTTAGCAAGATGGAGAGGACAGGGAACCCCCTGTGTCCTGAGCTCTGTCTGACTGTTGGGCTGTTTCAAGGAAGGTAGGGTCTGACTCCATCGATCCATCTCACACTCCCTTCTACTCCTTATCCTTTCCCCTTCCTCCTCCAGCTCAGCCACCAGGCTGAGCAGGTCACTCATCCAGTCACACCGCACTTGGGCGCTGTCTTTGCCACCTCTGTTTCGAGTGCCCGGCCCCAGCGCTCCCTGCTGCCAGACACCCACCACCCACGTGTTTGCAGGCGAGCTCTGTTTGGGTCAACACAGTGCTTTGGGCAACAGCTTTTGGCTGGACTCCAACCATAGCTGGGTCCTTTACTGGGAGGGCTAGTTGGGTTCGCCCCTAAAGACAGGACTCTTCATCTCCCAAGATCTGTTGCTCTCCAGTTCAGGCCAGGCCAGCTTCAAAGCTGCTGCTGCTCTTGGTGACTGTTACCAAACTAGAAAAATGGGGTTTGATAGATAATTGTATATTGGCAGACACTACTTATGTACTTGTATGTAAGTGAATATCATTAAACTATCTTCTAACACTAATAATCCCATATAAGTACTTTGAGGCTTTTAAAATACACACTTTACTAAACCACATAATTGAAGAGTCAGGCAGTGTTTCAAAAAAAGGAATTGTATAGTTATGTTGTGTTCAGGACAAAAAGCATCGAAATGGAAATGTTAGTGAAAAAAATACTTTTTTATATGATTGCAGGAAAACCTACGCTATTATGTAGACAAAGTATTCCGTGAAATTGTGCGGTCAAGTATAAGTTGTCCTACCCTAATGTGTGATGTTTTTTATTCTTTGAGGCATCTGGCTGCAAAAAGATTTCCGAGTAAGTGTTCTCTAAAAACTTCTGAAAATGGTGTTCAGAGTGACATACTTAACTTCTACAGTTACCTTACAGGGACTGATAAAATTCTTGCCTTGTCCAAAGCTGTGCCCTGAACTTCTTACCTTGACAATCAGGCATTTGTTTTTCTGTCATAGTAAAGCCTTGCGGTCAGTTAGGAAGAGTTCTGTATTTTCTGATACAATTTGTAGCAGGTTGGAAGCACTGCAAGACAGCAGCAAATAAGTCGCCAACAAAAGTATAATAGAAAAAAAGCACAACTACTACAGGAAGTGATTTAGTTGAAAGACGCAAAATTGGGAAGAGCTGGTCTGTTTATTGCTTCTAAAGAAGCAAGATATAAACTTGAAAATAAATTTTCTATTTACACCTTAACTACATGAACTGCAACTATGACTAGCACATTCATAACTTGCATGAAGTTAGCTTTATACTGCCATAGCTTTACTACTAATGAGTAGTTTTGAGGAGTATGGATAATGTAAAATATTTAATGTGTTTGTAATGTGACCACTATTAGAATAGTTTTATTCTTTCAGAATAATGTGGGTCTGAAATACTCTTACACTTCAATCAGTTAGACTCTGAAATGTCCTATAATGAATTACAAATGAAAAACATCCTTCTCATAATCTGGAGCCTTTCTCTGATTCATGTTTGTTACTGGATCTGACATCACAAGTTAATCTATTTAGGACAGTCCTTTCAGAATAGCTAATTTCCAAGACAGATTAGATTTAAGTGGTCATGAGAGTAAAAATGAGATCCCACAATATTTCCCAGTATAAAGATATAAATATATCCCAAATACTAAATGAGATCATCCTCATTTACAGCATCAAAACGATATAACATCATGGTATTATGATGCAGCTTGGAATTGAAGTTGTTCATATGTTCTGATTATATTAGTTGTGCAGCATTAATATATATAAATTGATCAGTGATGAGCTTTATGGGTGATCAAACCCTATAGCTCTCGTGTTTAAAGGCAACTGCAACGGGATTGTTCTTTTGGCTCAGCGTGCACACAGCCCTACCTGATCAACACTGCGCATGTAAATGCCTGCAATAATCTTACTGTTCCTAGTAGCAGAGCTGATGAGCCAGTTTTATGAGAATAGAGCTTTTTCTCAGAGAAATAAATCCTCCGTTACAAGTAGAACATTTCTTACCAGATCACCTTTCTCATTTCATGCACTTCATTGATTTTTCTATTCTGTTTTAAAATGTCTCTTCTGATGTTACCTTCTTTAAGGATTCTTACTGTTGACTGTCTTCATTATTTCCCATTAAGTTTAGTGCATGTTACATTTCATGGTTTTTCTCTGCAGATGACCCTCATGTACAGTATTCTGCAGTGAGCAGCTTTGTGTTTCTTCGTTTCTTTGCTGTAGCCGTAGTCTCACCTCATACTTTTCATTTACGACCTCACCATCCAGTAAGTTCCGCGAAGCTTTGTTCTGTTTTATTCGTAACAGTCAGATCTGTTAATCTGGGAAGGCATAAATTACTTTCAGTGGGTCTGTATTTGGGAACTAAGATTACTAAATGTCTCCAGTTGAGTTTGCAATTTTATACCTCACCAAAGGAACTAAGACATTTGCAATTCTTTAAGCATCACATTTCTCGGTCATTATGAGGTCTTCTCAAATGATCTAGAAGAGTTAGTGATGTTAAAGATGCTCTGCCTTTCTTGGGAATGTGCTTCTTTGCTAGAATAGCAAAGTGACTGAGGGTTCTTTAAGGCATATGTGGCATTGGTTCCTTCCACTGCGGAAGCTAAACTTCCAGATATCACTTTGCCTTAAATATATATTTCCTTTTGTATCTTAAGCGGAGGTTATAGAATTATCCAATAATTGGTCTGCAGATTTATTCTGGACTCCACTGGTTGCAGTGGGTTGCCAAATCTTGCAGTTTCAGTTTTCAAGTTGCCAAGTAGATAGGCATTAAAAAGAAAGAAATCTTCAAAGACAGGAATATATAGACAAGCTAAAAATACTGAAATATTGTCACCTAAAATACAGAGTATGTATGAAATCTTCTCCAGAGGTTATCTTTATTAGCTTATTTTATCTACTTAAGTATGTTGTACTTTCAAAAGAGAAAAATCTACTTACACAAATTAATTTCTTATCCAGTTTGCTAAGTAAAAAGACTACAGGGTTTTATAAGTGGAGGGTTAAATGTTGAGAAAGAAACAGCGAGGCCACTTTCTGTGGCTGTGTTTTATAATCCTGTGCTAAAGTGCAAGCAGTGAGGTAGCAAACAACATAGGCAAAAAGCCTTGGAGACAAAAGCTTTAAGTTCACGTGGTATTATGAAAATTTCTAGCATTTGTTAATTATGTTAAGTGTTGAGCTTTGAATAGTTTGGAAGCATTAGATGCGCAATAACACTTAAAGGATTTGAGATGTTATATAGGTAATTATTTTTTTCCATGTACTAATATTAAATTCTAGTGATAGTAAAATATTAAAACACTGTGAAGTTTTAATATTCACAAAGCACAAGTACTAATAGAGGACAATACTGCATCCACATTTCTTCTCTTCAGGTGAAAAAGAAAAGAAATTGAAGATGTGTCAGATTCAGTACATTCCCTAATATAATAATTTTTGTGACACTTCAATTTTTAAATCAAAATTTTACTTGGGATTGTGGAAAAAAAATGTGACTTCTGAATTCTGTTTCTTTATTTTAGGATGCACAGACTTCTAGAACATTAACTCTTATATCAAAAGCTATCCAGACTTTGGGAAGTTGGGGAAGTTTGACCAAAAGCAAACTTGTAAGGCTACTAAAATTCTTTCTAATTTCATAGACAACATTCATTAAAAGTTTATTGATGTCAATATACCTTTTCTTTCAGTCAAGTTTCAAGGAGATGTTTATGTGTGAGTTTTTCAAAACATTTCAAGAAGAAAAATTTACAGAATCTGTTAAAAAGGTACCTTTCAATTAGTTTTTTTTAAATGGTTGATGTTGATCACTAATGATTAGAAGGTTGTGTTATTGTTCAGTTTTCTACTAGAGAAAAAAAAAATAGATCCGTCTCAGACATCATTAAAAAAAAGGGAAAAAAAAACCCCAAACAGAACCTAAACCCATCCTCCCACCCCAAAACCAAATCTACACAGATATACCAGAATTGTACTGAGTGGACTAAGCTCATTTAGTTTGTTGTTTCTTTGTTTTGTGTGGGATTTTTTTTTTTGGTGGATTTTTTGTTTCTTTGCTTTTTTGCTTTGTTTAAAGGATTTTTTTTTTTAAAAAAAGCAGACTGTGTTACATCTTCTCTTTAGGAACTAAGTAAAGAAATCTTACGTGGCTTATGGGCAAGTTCCTGTTATATATTTTCATGTCATCTATTACGTAAAGGAGTTGTTTTGTTCCAGGACAAACTGTACATGTATCTTTCGATTGTTCTATATTTCTGAATAGTATATTCCCTGTCTGTTTTTCCTTAAGTTCCTAGATGATGTTTCCTCTACTGAAAGTAAAGAGCCCAGTGGTCTGAGTGAACCAGTACATCTAAAAGAAGGGTAAGCACATGTAAAAGAAGGGTAGATGCATCTTGAAACTATATTGTGCAAAACAGAACTGACTTTACTGGTTTTTCATTAATGGTCATTAGAATGTTTGATATACGGTAGCAATTAGGATACTTGTAATTTGTGGTGATTTTTTGTTAGCTGACAGAATTGGTTTAAACCAAGAGCTGTTTGTAAACTTCCATAACTTATCTTTGACATACTTTAGAAAAAAATAACTAAAAGCAGCTTAAAATTTATTAAAGCCTGTCTGCATTTCTGTTACAATTCCATATGTGCACTGTGCTGGTTTATTCAGGATTGTGAAAGTGTATTTTAAAAGAACATTTTAATTTAATTTAGAATTGGTTTGTGTGCTGTTTAAGCCCAGCCTAAATATTCTGCCTCTGAAGTAGGAGAAGACAGTACCCTGTAATTGGAACACTTAACAGTAAAAGATAAAATTCTTTTATAAAAATTGAGGTGACAGTCATTCTTTCTAAGACATTATGTTGATCACAAATAGCTGATTAATTAATTCAAACAACTTTATGGGGAAAAATACTTGTATTTATCCAAGAGGCAGGTTCATAGCAAGTGAAGATTCTTCTGTGAAGCAGGCATCCAAATTTCAAGCAAGGAAGAAATGTGCCACTCATTAAAATTCTAAAGAGAAATGGAGAGGATGGTAGTGGATCAGAACTTAGAGCTATTTGGAAGCTACTCAGTATTATAAATTGATGACTATTGCTCAAAAACAACAACAAAAAAATCGTTGCCAGTGAGTACACTTGAAGTGTACTGAATACAGATCGCGTCTACCCTTGCTGTTGAGTCATTTTCAGCATCATTTAATTTATATTCGGTTTCTGATCCAGATAAGGCCAAGTACATTCACAAGTATAAAGTTGCAGGAAAGAGAGAATCTTTTAGTTGGATACATCTTGCTTCCCTTTGGGGAAGATTTGGAGTTCTGGATCTGAATAAGCAAGTACCCACTCCAGATTTACTGCTACAAACAAGGCTCTGGATTGCATATTTTCCAAACTCCTTTCCTGTTAATGGAACCCTGTACACGATCACCATGTTGGGAGGTAATCTTGAGGATCTATTTTGAATGACTAGATTTGTTATTTGTTTGGTTTTTTTTAATCTACAATGAAGTGCATTTTGTGTTGCTACGTGATGTGTTACCTCAAATGTTTTGGAAAGCTCTTCAGACGACTAAGGGTTATTTTTCATTTGCTTCTGTCTTTACAGAGAAATGTACAAAAGAGCTCAGGGAAGGACTCGGATTGGTAAAAAGAATTTCAAGAAGAGGTGGTTCTGTCTAACAAGTAGAGAATTAACGTACCACAAACAGCAAGGTAAATTAGGATTATTTTATAATTTTATTTTTCAACATTTTCTAAGTATTTGCATTGATTTGTGCTTTTTAAAAACATATTTTACCAAATCCTTCTCTGTGTGATTCATTTACATTTTCTCAGTAATAAAAATGCACTTAACCTGCAACATCAGTGCACTGAGGTTGTAAAACAGTTTTTCAAAAATAGCTTCACTCACATGTTTACATTTTTTTTACAGATAAAGAACCAATTTTTACTATTCCAATCAAAAACATCCTTGCAGTGGAGAAACTTGATGAGAGCTCATTCAACAAGAAAAATGTGAGTCAAGAGATAATTTGTATGTCATTCTTAATGTGTTCTTTAAATAGACTATTAGAATTGGCTGACAGAGTTACTGAATCCCAATTACTAAACTTCTAAGCAAAAAAAAAAAAATCTCTTTTTTTGGATTGGGAAGAAAAAAAGCTGTATGCAGTATTTACAAGTACCCTGAATATAGAACTTAACCTGGAGATCTGAATCTCTGCACCAATTTTTCTGAATGATTTTATGACTTCTGCCCCACTTTGCAAATTTCTGGAATGAAGGTTAAAACTACTGTGACCTTATTACAAAGTACTTTTATGTATGGCATTAATAATATGGATTATATTATGTTCTACTAGAAAGATTTTATGACTGGGTGACCCATCTGGTAGACGAGGGGAAGGCTGTTGATGTAGTGTATCTAGACTTCAGCAAAGCCTTTGACAAAGTCTCCCACAGCATCCTCCTGGAAAAGGTGGCAGCCCATGGCTTGGTCAGGGACACCCTTCACTGGGTTAAAACCTGGCTGGGTGACCAGGCACAGAGCATGGTTGTGAATGGTGTCACACATCCAGTTGGTGTCCAGTGACCAGTGGTGTCCACCAGGGATCAGTACTGGGCCCAGTTCTATTCAGCATGTTTATTGATGACAGAGGGATCTGGACAGGCTGAGTCCAGTAATATGAGGTTTAACAAGACCAAGTGCAGGGTCCTGCACTTTGGCCACAGTAACCCCCAGCAGTGTTACAGGCTGGGGGATGAGCAACTGGGGCCTGAGCGGCTGGGGCCTTCACTGATTTTACCTAGCTGTACATTACCTTTCATTATTGTCACATTCAAACAATTTAACCTTTCCTCTAAAGCTGTG
>JANHFX010027800.1:45703-56121 GCA_027560015.1 Chloroceryle amazona
TGTGCCCAGGTGGCAGGGAAGGCCAATGCCATCTTGGTCTGTATCAGGAATAGTGTCTCCACCAGGTCTAGGGATGTAATTCTGCCCCTGTACTCGGCAGTGGTGAGGCCTCGCCTCGAGTACTGGGTGCAGTTCTGGGCCCCTCACTTCCAGAAGGATATTGAGGTGCTGGAGAAAGATTGTTTTTTTGGATGAAGAAATGGTGCAGGCAGAACACAGGGAGCTGTTTTGTTTTTTCCTCCTAAATAGGGCTGTGTAGTAAAATAAAAGAGGTGAAAAAATCTTCTTTTCTCCTTTATCTCCCTTTCTGTCTTAATTTCGCTTTGTTGAATTGCCTGAACTTTGAAATAAATGTTGACATATTCAAAGTTGCTCAATTACTGGATTTTTTTTTTTTTTTTTTTTCCCCTGAGCAGAATAATGTTGCATTCCTTCTACAGATGTTTCAGGTACTACATGGAGAAAAACCACTCTATATCCAAGCAAATAACTGTGTAGAAGCTAGTGAGTGGATAGAAGCTCTTTGCCGGGTAACGAGATGCAACCAGAAGAGGCTTAGTTTTTACCATCCTTCTGCTTTTCTGAATGGGAGCTGGCTTTGCTGCAAGGCTACAATAGAGAACGCAGTGGGCTGTGCTCGTTGCACTGCGTAAGTTGATTCTCAAATGAAAATACATATGTTTTGTAGGACAAATAATGTATGATTCATTATACAACTTGAAAATCTGAAGGCAAGCTTTTCCCCGTCTACTTCAGCAAGTTACGCTACTAAAAACATGCTTTACTAATAAGGCCCGAAGTACTGGATTTTACTAAGTCTATTACTTCAACAGCCACCATCTGAAATGAAGGTAACCAATTCAGCATGTAAATCAAAAATATTGAATGGTTGATTTCTTTGCTTGCAGAATAATAGACTCTTTAGCTCAAGTTTGTTCAGATTCTGGGATGAATGCATAAATACGACACGCCTAGGTCATCTATATGAAATAATTGAAACACCTTGCTGAAGAGGGCTCAGACTGCAAGTCTATTTCTTTTCCTAATGACATGGCCTTGTTTTATACAGACGCTTTTTGTTTAACCTCACATTTTAAAACAGTGTACTAAGAAAATCAGTTAATTAGAAAATGTTGGTATGTAGGTTCTTACAAATTGTTTGGGTTTTGTAGGTATGTCAGAGAAATTAATAACATCTTATAATGCATTGATGCCTTTCTTTAAAGTGCTGATTTCTGAACAGAAATGCTCTGATCTTTTCACTACCAACATTTTATTAAAATAAACTTGTCCGTAACTGGATAAGTTGCATAAATTACAGGCTAAAGATCTAAGTCAGTCCTCTAACATTCAGTCTAAGTTCTACAAGATAACTTTCTGAAAATATATATAACAATTTTTCCACGTTACTCAGTTCATTCTTATTAGATTTTTAGCCGTTCAAAAGATTCCTGTTACTAAATAACTTTTGGTTGTTCACGTCTTTCTGGTTTTTAACAACTGTTCTGGTTTAGCAATGTGTCTTGTCCTGTTCTGGTTACCTTTCAAGTATAGTAGAGTCTAGAAGAAGTTTTATTTCTCATGTAATAACAATTAACCTTACTTTGATGTTTTGGAATTACTTTTCTCTTGACATACCGAGCAATAAATTCTATGGGGAAAAAGGAATTTTTAGTACTGCTGTATTCATTGCCCTCAAAACTGTATATACTCATTTCTACAGAGCACTTGCAATGAATGCTAAAGTTTGTGTATCAAGTAAGAAGCGGTCTGTGAGTGATAGACCTATTAAAAGGCTAAGTATATTGAAACAGAATCAGTTTTGACTTGCTTTCAAATGTTTCAAGAATGACTTAATATATATTTAACTACCTATGTCTGATTTTCACCTTGTAGAGATGTTCCTGCCGATACTCAGATTGAGATTGATGGAGACCGAGAGACAGAAAGAATTTACTCACTTTTCACTATCAACATGTCTAAATTACAGAAGTTGGAAGGTAGTAAAATAATAATTCAGAAGATTTTTATTGATGTTATCCAGCTTGAATTCTTTAGGCCCACAACATCAATTTGATGTCTTAACAATTTACCTGAAAATAAGAGACTAGAGACATGGATTGTATTTTTTTTTCTTCTTGGCGCTCTGTTACCAGATACTTCTCAGTCATTTTTTTACAGCTATACATTGTTCTAATTGAACTTGCATATATGAAATATCTTTAAGAGTCTCAACAGAGAGACTGCAGCTATAGCTGGTTGCTTTTGTCTTTGATCTCCTTTTCCTGGCTATGGAATGTATTCTGCTGAATATGGTTGGTTGCAAGAAAGCACTGATGTTCTGTTACATGATCAGGAGAGGGCTGGATGCTCAAGATGCTGAATGCGACCAGCAGATAAATACATCAAGCTGATACTGCCTCCTGCTTTTGTTTTAACCTGTTTTATGTATAAGCTAGAGTAACTGCAAATTTCCTAATTTCAAAATCACCATCTACCTAAGAATTAGATCTGTTTGTTAATTATCAAATTCTAATTGTGATAATTATGGTAATTTTTGTAGAGGCTTGTGGAAGTATAGCAGTCTATCAAGGTCCACGGAAAGAACCAGATGATTATTCTAACTTCACAATTGAAGATTCTGTAGCAACTTTTCATACACTTAAACAGATAATAGATACGGTAGAAAAGCTGAATGAATCGCATGAAAAATACCGAAAGAGATCATCTAGTGCTAAATATGGTAGTGAGTAAGTATCTTATGTAATTGTGACATACATCACTGTGTGTTTTGGTTTGGTTTTTAATATATTACAGAACAAGGCCAGGCTTGTTTAGGTAGAGTTAATTAAGCTAACGGTAGATTTAGACAACACAAAGACACGGAGAAAATAAAGCATCATTTGTAGCAATGCAGCTTTTTACCAGTTCTTGAAGGTCCAGGAAGTTGTTCTGGTGTTGAATTTATCTGCATTCCTGTTCTGATTCCCATAAGCAGCTACAGTGATTTTGTCATTTCCTTGGAAGTTAACATCTGAATTGCACACTAAATATATCCCAAACTGTCTGCCTACCTTTTAATTCCTTTTCTAAATTTCAAATTTCAGTTAAGAAGTAATTAAAATACCAAGTTACATAAAACTGTAAGAATTACATATATTTTGTGCAGTATAGTTACTGTTTGTAATTCACTTGCCATATGCAAATGATAAAATACTGTTCCTGGGGAAGTCAAAAAAATCAGTTCTTTGGGCTACATTTTTTTGTTCCAGAGCAGATTCTTTCAGCTGATAACTATGGAACACCACTAGCAAGATTTCTGATTTGTTCTTTACATCAATTAAACTTGATTCACCAGAAGAAAATGCCTGCTCAAACCCTGATTTAATTTGCCTAATTTACTATTTGATCCAAATTGTTCACCAAAATTGACTTTGATTTAGAGGTCTCGCATGAAGATACGTGAGGTTTTCTGCAAATCGTGACATTTCACAAGTAGCAGTAGAAATTATAATGAGGTTTGCTTAATAATTGTATACTAATAACAGGAATTTAATTTGCTTAAAATTGTATGGTGAAAACTAGAAAGCAAATGTTAACCTTTAAAATATTTACTTTTTTTTTTTTTCTTTTCCTAGAGAAAATCCTATTGTTGGAAAAGTTTCCTAACCAAAACAAACTGGGGCACACTTGGATGAAAAAAGAAACTGGAAATGTTCTTGAGTGTTTTGGGGTTTTCTTTGTGTTTTTTTGGGGGTTTTGTCTTTTAAATCATTATATGCATTTTTACAAAGTATTTAAGAGTGAACATAAATGCTAGTTGTGTTGACAATCTATTTAATATTTAATAGAAAAGTATCTACTTGGAAATGTGGTCTTAAGGTTTATTCTCATTTTACTGAAGAATTTGATGTTCCAGGTTCTTGAAGTAACAGATGTGAATAAATCTAAACGTTGTTTTGCCATTGTTGTCTTACTGAAAAGAACTTTCTAAACAAATAAGCTTTTTAAATGGAAGAAAACACACGTGGCATTTGCTGATTGGATTACATCTCTCCATACATACACTGCAAACTTGTATGAGTTTACCATGAGTGCCTGCTTGCCCTGCTGATACGGATCTTGAAATAGAAATCCCAAGATGCTATGACATGGAAAAGATCTGAAGCTTCACAGTCAATTGATTTGACTTTTTTTCCTTGTATTAGGTGTTGTCAGGACTTGATTTATCTACAGCTGAAGTCTTACAAATTTATGCAGTATGCTGCAGAAAATCTGGGCAGCAGATACCAGTGTTAGTTATGTTTTTAAGTACTATGGAAGAAGAAATCAGGGAACTTATGTTGTACCTCTGTTTACATTTGGGGTGAGTAACATACGGAGTGACCTTAGACCACTATCTATTTTCTTTAGGAATTTTTAAGGTACATATTTTTTCTTAATCGAAAAAGAAATGTGGAGTATCTACATTTTTTTAAGTAAGTTTGCCTACAGATAGAAAAATTTAAATGTGAACAGATTGTGTTTAAGTACTAATCAATTTATGTCATCCCATGTATGATTTTATTTCCTTTTTTTTATAAAAAGTAATAACTAGGTCCAGCTCACCTTTCTCACAAATCTAATAAATAATCTCTATTATAATCACTCAAAGCACTTTAGATATCTGGACTATCCCAGATTATTTTTAGATACTTTGTAGTATCTGCTTGTTATGATCAGTTGAATGATCAACATTGTTTTGTCTTTAAGCAATGCTTCAGTGAGTATTTTTGTGTATTTAGTTAAATGGATTTGTATTTGCCACTTAACACAATTTTAAACTGGCATTCTTGGCTTCAGTAAGATTAATTTTTGCTCACTTCATCTGAGAAATTAGGTTTATACCTGAAGAATTTATATGTGTATAACGAGGAAGAAGCAAAGGTATTACTGTGGCAACTTTGCTTCATCAGTATTAAATACAGTGGTACTCCTTGGACTGTTATTTTTAATAATAACAATATATGGTACTTTTATTTTTGGAGCATTTGCTGTGGGGTGTCTTGTTGTTGTTTTATTGGATGTTTTTTCATTGTTTGGTCGTTGGGGTCTTTTTCTACAATCATGATTTGGCCAACTTAATTAGGAATGTGTAACTTAGAGTAGAAATCCACAATGCTTGAAGCTGTAAGCTCATTAAATTACTGTACTATTCTGTTATAGGGCTGCTTTCTGTAATAGAAGCAGGTTGGCAAGACAGGAATGAAATCTTTTGGAATAACCAAAATACCAAACAAACTATTTTAGAATTTCTGGGATTCGGTGCTAGTGTCTGCAACCTCACAATCATTTAGTCACCTCATCTGGTTTTGCCTTTTCAGGAGTTTTTTGGTCGTTTTGGTTTTTTTTTTTTTTACACAATTAATGTATTCTAAGGGGCTTTTATTTGTCAACAGTTGAAACTGAGGGGGAGGGAATATAGTAATGCCAAGAAATGTTTTGCCAAGGTAAAGGGGGGTCTACTTAATTGCCATTAATAAAAAGCTGTCATTAAACAAAGTTCAGTGTGGCTGACTGTCAGAGTTAGGTTTTGCTGTATATGGATTAACCCTGTGGTAACGTGACTGTTCCTTGGAGCCATTTTCTGTTGTTTTCAAAGTAAAATTTATGAAAAATTAAATTGTACTCTTACAATGTTGTGTGGGTTGGTTTTTTGTTTGTTTGTTTGTTTTTAAATATGCACTTTTTTCTCTGCTTTGGTACTGGAATATCTAGATAAAAAAAAAAACAAACAAAAACAAAGGCCATTGAATATTTGTGACTATTAGGATTCGATTTATCATTTTCTAATGTTTTAAAATGCAGTAGATATTCTAGATTGTAATTAGGCACAAGTAGGATGATGTATAATAAAAAGTTGCCTTCATTTTGATTAGTGTAGAAAAATTGTTATTTGGTAATTACTTCTGCTAGGACTGTATATTATCATTAGTTTTAATTTGTATTATGATGATGTATTGTTGAATGTATTTTTATTTAAATTTTATTTTCTTATCAAGACATTAAAATGTTTTGTAACATTGCTTGAGAATAACCCACCAATAAATTACAACAAATGTGAGATCTGCTTTGTGTGTGTTGTGAGGTCTGGCTTTTTAATAGGTCTGAGGACTGGGCTGATAGGGGTTTACATACTGGAGTTGGGTATAAGGAGATACATCTAGTTGTTAGGGATCTTCCATGGTCATTTACAGCATTGTTACCTTCTGTGGTTGATGGTGGGAGAGAGGAGTGATAGTTAATCATTTAGTATAACAGCATGCATAGGAAGAAGCCTTAACTGACAGTTTAAAAGATGTTTGCAATAGGTAGTGTTGAAGGATCTCTAGACTACGTAATTAGTGTTACATGACTAATTTTGATTCTTGCTTACTGATTTGTTTTCATTACCTGTCCTGTTTACCAGTACCAGCTATGTAATTGGTCAGGCCTATTTTAAATGTACTGCACATGGAAAAAATAGTCTTTTCTCAATCTTCTTTATGTAATCTGGGTGCTTTTTTTGCCACCTGCTCTCCCCTCCTACACGTTTCTTTATAAGATAATGTCATACAAGAATGTTCTAATGTCTTGAGATGTTTTCTTTCCTTGTACAGAGAGCTGACCTGTTGTCCTTTATTACTGGTATGGCAGCTACCGTGTGAACCTTCCAGCCATTATGGAATTAATTTTGATTAATTCTGAGGTAAGATGTATTAAGGCCCAGTGTGAGTGTTCACAACATTCATTTGCAGAATCAGAAAGCAGAGGAAGTTAAAGATGAAATTTGAAGTACAGGAAGAATTTTTTTGTAGGACTACTTTTCCTGTGGACATCAAAAAGAAAATGGCAAGGATTCTGTGTTAATGATACCAGTGTGATCTTTTCTCTGATAATATGCTACCTTCTCTAACTGTTCCATTGAGCTGTTTTCTCTAAGCCAGCTCATGAAAAGGACATTTGCATGTCAGACCATACTTTCAAGTTCTGGGCTGGACTAGAAATCATAGATGCATGGCCTCTGGAGCTACAAAGTTCTTCTCTGGACTCCGGATTCCTTGAAAATCAGTGTGCTAGTTGCTCACACAGTTCTATGCCTCTTTGTCCCCCATTATCCATACAGATGACTATGATGAGAAAATGCATGCTTACAACCTAGGTGTAGGTGAGCATATATATTTATCTTCATGCAGTCTACCTATAGGCTATATAGAGAGTAAACAGAAGCAATAATAATATCGAAAATTATTTATGATACATCTAAATTTCTGCTTGGTTTTATGTGTTTCAAAGTACAAAGTTAGCAAAATTTACGTGTGCTAAGGACTGATTGAATATTTTTTAGAGAGTATGCATATGGAATAAAAATCAGGCCAGTTAGCAACAACTCCCAGTAACATGTAAGAGCAGCTTCCACTGGAATTGGCAAATGCATGCAGCTTGCTTAGGGTTCTTACGAATAGTTACAGAAGCATATTTAACTACAGTTTATATGATATATGCAGATTAAATAGACCAGAAATGACAGTAAGGAGACTGTATCCATGTTACTGTGTTCAGCTGGGATGAGACTATTGCTGGAATACTTTGTTCCTAAGACTCAGCGATATAGGCAGCTGCTTAAAAAAAAAAAAAAACAAAACAAAACAAAATAAAGGTTTGAGAGTAGAGCTGTTATAGCTGGGAATATGAACTGTCATTTAGTCAAATTCCTTAACTGAAAAAATGTAAGTTTAAAAAGACATGTACCTAAGTCAGGGACAGCAAATTGATAATCAATTGCTCTCCAATCAGAATAAGGTTTAAAAAAATCCAGTGGCTGCAGAGTGCAGGAAATGCATGTGCTTTGCAAGAAGGGTTTGGGTTTGGTTTTTAATATGGCCTTTGTTGTTGGTTTTTAATAAACAAATAGACAACCTTGCTGAATTACTTGTAAAATATTCTTTAAATTAAATAATGTTTAAGGAAAGTAACAAAACTCATCCATCTATAAATCTTGCTTAATGTAATGTTCCATAAAGTTGTATGATTATGCTTTTAACTGTTTGAGATCGTAATTATTTTAGTGTAATTACTATGAGTGCTGTGACAGTTTTACGTAAGGCCTAGTTAACAGTTTTGCCAAAAAGAGGATCTAAGTCTTTATTCTAATTTTGGAAACTTTTAATTATGTTTGGGTTTTTTTTAAATCCAGTTAGACAACTTAGTTTCCTTTAAGAGGTTGTGATTTTATTCCCTATTTTCATTCTCTATTTTTGGTGATTCTTAACACACAGGCAGAAAAAAGCTGAGGGAATCATAGAACAGCCAAAGTAAATCTACTTGTGTGGCTTGAATTCAAGACTTAAAAGTAAAAATCACTTACCTGGTCCCTCGGAAATAGTGGTTCAGAAGATTTTGGCTCTGGTTTCTCAAAAAATGGAAGATATCCCCTGCTTTACTCCAGGTTGGTGTCTCAGTGGCAAACTGCTGTGTCAGGGAGCAGAGAAAGTGGGTGACATTTTGAGGGATGCGAGTGTGTATACAACAAAAGAAGGCTTCTCGCATTGTTTTCCTCCTAGATCAGCTTGTAGACACTGTATCTACTGAGGGGTTACTTTAGTAGCCAGCTAAGAAGCTTAAGGATGGGAGCCCCACAGGGTTTTACAGCGTGCTCAGCCTTTGCTTTTCCTGGACACTGTGACATTGTTGCTAGGTGATACAGAAACAATCCTTCCTCAGATGGCAGAAAGCAGGTGACAGAGAAAATTAGGGAAACTTGCTTCTAAAAATCAAGTGATCTACAGTAACTCTCAGACCTGATATTTATATTGCATCTTGAATCCATAGACCTTTAAAGTACTTCTTAAAAGTAGTACAAGCATTTTCTCCAGATGATGATGCAAGATAGCTTATGATTTACCTCAAGTTATATTTAGTCCTGTATCTTCCCCCTCACTTTTTCTGCTAATCTTGCTCATTTACCCTAGTATAAATTAGACCAGACAAGTCACGTGTGCCCACAGGGAGCAGATGATAGAGAGCCACGACAGTATTTCTCCAAACCGGGTTGAAAACTTCAATACAGTTCTTTAGATGATAAAGCAGACAAGAAAATAATTATTAGTTGTGTATCTATTAATTGAATTCTGTAAAGCATAAAGCAATATGGACAGAGCTAAAGGTACCGCTAATATAAGTTCTGGCTCTGTGCAGTAGAACTGCAAGTTTTGGTTTTGAGGAGACCAGACAAAGCAAGCAAGAGTATACCAGAAGTTACCTCCTTTCTATTCTTAACAAATGAGTTTTCAAAACACCTCATCCATCCTAATACTGAAAACTGTTTCACAGTGGCAGACTCTCTTCTACCAAAGGATCCCTCGGGCTTTTGGAATAAATTCAGAGCTGCACCTCATTTGAACTGACACACTTGGCAAAGGCACTGATTATGCCTGGTGGCTTCTAACAGGAGGAGGAGAGACTAAAGGAGGGCTTCATAATTGTTTTAATGACCATGTTTGATATCTTACTGACTTTTCTATCCCTAAGCATCCAGAGCAGTTCTTGAGCCACTGGTTTTGCTGCTCCCCCTCCCTGTTGTGCAGGGAAAACTAATCCGTAGCATGATGAAGTAACTGAGAGAATGGTTAGTGGTTAAAGCTAGCATTGCCGAATTACTGACATCTATGTGTTTTATATTTGTATTTGCAAAGTGTACAGCAATGTGTGACATTTTGACATGCATCCAGGGACAATCTGGGTCATAGTTTTGCTCACATGAGCTCTTAGAACTGGAGAAAAGAATTGCATCCCGTTTCCATCTAATCCCTGCAAATAAAAATTGGAGATGAAGAGGCAAAATGTATAATTATTTAATATATAATCATGAAAACAGTCCCCCCTACTTTCCAAGATGAGGGTGGAAGAGCAGATGCTGGCTCCCCAACTTCACTCCCTGCTCTTGGCCCTGCGTTAGCAGACACACATCCTCTTAATGAATTCTGGATTTTATTGCTCCGCTGAAACAACGAGGCACAAAAAACAGTCCCTCAGGAAGCTGCGACTGCACAGCTCCCCCTCCTCTCTTTAGTGCATCCTCCCCACTCTCGTCCCCTGGGCGTGTGGGACTCACCCCACAGCAAACTGATGAAAGTGCCACTCTGGGGACTGACAGCCACCTTTAATTAACATATTTTTTCAGTTCCCTTGTTGCGGAGAGCGGAGGGGCTGCTCCCGTGGGCCACCGCGGCCGCTTCTCCCTCACGCTGCCTGGTGCGGCCCGTGGTAGAGCGCGCCCGTTAGCGCCGGCCGCGCGGCCTTCGCGCCCACCAAGGCCGGCGGGCGGGTCGCGAGCGGTCTGCGCCTGCTGCCGGCGCGGTGTGGCGCTGCAGCCTCGCGCTGCCGCCCTCCCAGGCGCT
>JANHFX010027801.1:0-19803 GCA_027560015.1 Chloroceryle amazona
TTCTAATTCTTTCTTATCTGCTTAACATGAAAGCTTCTTTGCAATTTCCTTGTAATAGAATGGGAGCCGGGCTGTACCGGACCAAGCAGCCCTCCCTCTCTCCCTCCATCCCTCCTTACCTTCCTGCACCGTTCCGCTTCCTACCCGTTTTCTCCAGAGGGCAAAACTGCCCTAGGGCTCCCTGCTCTGGGACGCGTGTCTACTCAAGGACGGGCACCAAGGCTCGACTGTCCCTTGGAGAGATACCACCCAACCGCCTTCCCAGCAAACCAAACTGCTTATTTAACCAGCTGGCTTCAGTTACACATCAGCAGCTTGTGTAAATCTAGTTTGCTCCTTCCCTCAGCTGCTAAGCTAATTTAAAAGGCAGTAAACACGTGTTTCTGATAACGACTCTTCGACATAAAGGTAGAAAGTTTGTGAAAGTCTTTTTACCGTTTGTGTTTTCCATGCATCAGATGGGAGTACTTTCTTCACAGAGGTAGTTCCCCGAGACCTGTTAGATTTATATTTTCTTATATGCATCAAATGTTCCCCTTTGTTCTCTCACCAGTAGAAAAACCAACTACATCACTTTGGGTGTATAAAAAGTTTCTAATTTACCTGTTTTGTTGCAGATAAATAAACCCTGTAAATTTTGAACAGTATGCCTTTATACATTGTCAGATGGCTATGTCTTCTTGTTCTGCCCTGTGATTTTTGTTGTTGTGGTGGTGGTTTTGGGGTGTTTGTGTTGGTTTGGTTTTGTTTGTTTGTTTGTTTGTTTTCCAGAGGAGTGTTCATACTGCTACAATCTGGAACAATTCTTGTAAAGTGCTTATTTATGTTTTTCTGGGAGGTGCTTTAAACTGACTAGCAAAAATTTTACTGGCAAGATGCAAAATTTACTATGCAAAGGATAGACCAATTCCAGCTTAACAGTATCATTCTGAACAGTCTTAAAAAAAAAAAAATAGTTATGCTGCTTATTGCTCAATCTTAACTATGCCTTTTCAATGTATTCATTACTGGATGATGTCTAAAATGGAAAAGAAGAAAGCATTCTATGAAAATATATATGAAAAAGAAAAGGTGTGAAGATAGAAGTATATGTACTCAAGTTTCTTTTTTAAGGTCAGGAAATAGACATAGCTAAGCTACAGTTTGACATTTTAACTGCATTAAAATCAGATGGTTTATACAAAGCACACCAAGTATAACCATGTTGAAATATTACAGACTAAACATACAACACTTAATGTTTACACTAAAGATACATTATATAAACCAAATTACAGGTGAGGCTCAGGGTTTGTAACTGCAAGCAAGACTTTGAAAAACCAGGACATCAAGCGTGTACTTGTTAGAAAAAATTGTGGATGAAGACAAGATATCAAGATTCACAACAAATCTGCACAGAATTGTATAATATTTTAATGGTTGATTTTCTCAAATATTCTCAGAAATGTCACTTTTGTGTAGCTTTCTCTTTACATTTCTAGAGAGAATGGCTCAAATAGTTGCAGATGATATTTTGGTGTTGTCTGGAAGGTATCAATATATCGGAGGATGAGGAAGGGCTTGCTGAGTAGGCTTAAAGTGTAGGTCTGGAAGGACGTTGGCTTTTTTTCCCACACAGGACTGCAAGTGGTAGCTGCTCAGGACAATGTGCTGCTACTTTTCCACAACACGGACAAATGCTGCCTCAGCCATCACTTCTGCCACAGGCTGCAGAGCTATGTTCAGAGGCTTCAGAAGTGCTGTTTTCCATGCATCTGAGTGGAGCAACTCATAGCAGGTTGTGTGATCTCCATTCTGTGCGGGATTGTACCACTGGTAAAATGGGTTATTTGAAAAGAGCAGAAGAGTCCCTTTTGTGCTCTCTGGCTCCTACTAAGCACTTGTGATTGCACGGTTCTTCCATGTTATTCTTCGTAGTCGGTCAGCTTACACTTATTGACTATATTTTTTTTAAAGGAAGGACACTTGATTCATCCATCCATGCTCAAGAACTGGGCAAGTGCTCCCAGTTTGTGCTTCAAAGTAACTTTGATTACAGGTGTGCGTGACCTTTAAGATCTTTCCACGATCTTGAAAAACTGACAGAGTGAACAAGAAATTTCTATCACTTGTGCATCATGGGAGAGGTCATCAGTATCTTTCTCTTTTCAGTTCCAACATGGCCATATGATTGATTTAAGGTGCCTTTTTGAGTATTCTGTCAGGCAGCTTGAGAACTGCTCAATTACTCACACACTTACTAAAAGCAGCAGTAGAAAAACATTCAGAAGAGTCTCACCGTACTGCTACTTTGCAAAATCAGTAGCAGATAGAGGAGCAATTTTCTGAACTGCAGGAAAAGCAATCCAAACACCCTGCTATCAGATGTTGAGTTAAAACCACTTTGACAGTAAGTGGTGCATACATGCTTTCTATCCCTGATAAACCTCATTATCATTTTTTATGGCACACAGTATGGTGTAAAACACTGCATAGGATCACCTTTAGACTCACGCATGTTTTGTGGCTGACTGTGGCTAGATAAAGTAAGGCATGGAAAAAGGCAAGATAAAAGGAATAGGTTAGATATGAAAGTCAGTGGAATTTTAGTTTTGTCTTTCACTCTGACAGGCTTAAAGTGGATTGTAGTCTTAACACAAGGCAGGTGGAGTGTACAATGCTGTCAACAAGGGTGTATGCAAACATTATGTCTGAAGAATAAAGAATACGGAGAAAGAAAATTTCCCACGAGATTTGCGAAGATACAAAAAGCCAGACAAGAAAGAGTTGGCTGCTCTCAGTGAAAGAGGCTACAAAGAAAGCTGTGCCACAAATTTATGGGAATAGCTGAGGGCATAGAGGAAGATCAGTGCAAAAACTGAAGAGATAAAATCTGTGAGGTAAGTAGTGGTAAGACATGAGGAAAATCTTAGACTGGATATGCATTTGAAAACTCAGTTTTGAAATGAGTTGAATAAACCATAGCTGGCATTCTTATATGCCAGAACTTCAGATTTGAGCAGGCACGCTGCACTATGCAGGAGTCAGCAACTAGCAAAGAAAATAAGCACCAAGTCAGATGTAAGAGCAAGCATCTGTTGCGACTCTCCTCAGAAGTAAAAAGTCTAGCACAGAAAGTATGTGGGAAGAGATCTGTGACCCACACATGTCTCTACACATTTTATGGACACTTCCCCAAAATGAAGTATCAAAGCAGCTGCTGAAAGGCTGACACTTGATGATACTGTAGCCTGTCAGCTATAAGTTAGCTTCATGATCTGGCTGGAAATAAGGATGTCTCCTTGCATTCAGATTTAGTTTAAAGTGCTGTTTTCAAGTGGCTGTGAAATGGACTATGATAAAGATAAGGACCTGCTTTGAGCTGTCAGTTTACTGTGAAATGAATTGTAACAGTCCAGGCAGTGCTGAATAGACACATAATTTCTGCCCAGTTTAAAAGAGAATCATTTTAGCCCAAGAACTAAAGAAATGTTATGATTTTAATGAAAGCTTCTTATGCCAAAGAATATCAAATGAATCTTAATTGGATAGACATCGTTAAATAAGTGGTCACTACTGTCAATATTCCTCTGTGGTTTTGTTTTCTGATTGGAAATGAAGAAAGATTTCTGTACTTGACTTTTTCCACTTGAGATTCTTGGTGACATGACTTCTTATTGGACCTGAGAGGCAGTTACTCCAGATTTTTTTTAAAATGAGTTAACCACAAGGACTGAATTCTACTAGAGAAAGAGAAAGGATAATAATTTTTCACTTCAGGGGAGTCTGCCTTCGTTGAGTGAGAAGCATCAAATGGATCCTGGAACAGTTTTACACGCACACTACTGCTTTGGAGGTTTCAGTTGGTTGATAACTTCAAAATGTCTGGAAATTTCAGTGTATCTGAAACATTTCCTCCTTAGAAACAGTCTACAGCCTGTGGTTTAGCCCTTTATCCACAGGGCTTCCTTAGTGAGATGCAGATGAAAGATGCGCTTTGAACACTTCTTTCTGTGTACCTTGCTCAGCTAGGTATGTGGATTCTAGGCTGCTCACGTTCATCTTCCAATTTGGTGGTGGGTCCTCCAGTCAAGCTTAGGTCAGGTTTGTGCCACTTTAGCTGTAGGAATTTTTCCATCAAGTCAGCTCCCACATTGAAGACCAGAGCCAGCCAGGCCAAGCCAAAACCAATCCAAATTGCAATTAGGCTCCTGTACAGTGGGATATAGTGCTTGTTGGGGTTTATGCCTGAAAAATCCAGGAAATATGCATGTTAATCTTAACAGCTTTGGTCTGCCAGACAACATACATACTCATATACTCTCTTCACCCTCTGCAAGAGTGCATGTTTAAGAAGTTTGTGTGATCTATGGGTACCTTTTGTTTTTTTTTCTTTTTTCTTTTTGTGTTCCAACTCTCGGGTTAAGCTTAGCACAACTGGCATCAAATCTCTGAACCTGAGGCTATATAATAAAAATAGCCATATCTAATGTTCATCAGGGATGCACAAAATTGAGTGTTCCCAGCCACCAACAAAGGAAAAAATAATCTTAGAAAGCCAATGTTGAATCCATATTAGCCATATTTTACTCAAGAGATAAAAGGTGATCTAGATGATTTAGAAAGATACAGTTTACTATCTTAGTGATATAGTGATTGCTTTCTCTAGGGTGATGCACCTCAGTAACCAAAATTCAAAATCACCTGGAGAATATTATATGGGAAATGCAGCCATTTTAAGTAAATGGTTATGGTAATCTTAATCCCCAGTTTGATATTTCCACAGCATGGACAATTGGTGCAGCTGATACAGGCACAGGATAGCACCACAGCCATCCATTTAGTCTCTGTCATCCAGACCATCATGGAACTCCAGGGTGCCCAGATTAATAATGGGATAGTTTTTACCTCCTTTTGGGACATAGTTATGAATGCTAGGAATGGAGAACTACTACTCATGAGGTAACAGACCTGAGTGTTTTTAACAAATAAACACATTATACATAAGATGTTAAGAGTATTTATTTGAATAAGTAAGTGGAAAAATAGCCCTTCACATGGCTCTACTGCTATGTCTCAGTGTAGATCTCTAAAGACTGTGTAATCTCACTGGGTTTGTTTTCATTCACAGGCATCCCAGGGCTGTTAGTAATATCTCCTTGTTGTAAGTACTGATCATTTCATATTTGATGTGATTTCTTACTAGGAATGGCAGGGACTTGCTAAAATAAATAACTTGTTAGGAGACGGTTCAAAGGCTTGATACTGACAAAGACATTTCATTTATATTCCACCTGTCACTCACAAATCACACTGGTACCAGCTTAGACATAGTCACTGTTGAATGGGTGTTCAGTGCTATATATGAAATGAGTTTGGCAACACTCAGCTTAGCTGCCAAGACAAAAATGCCCATGTCATGTAATACCTTAGCTCATTATTACCCGTCCTGCTCAGCTCACTCTTGTACCAGATTTATAGTGGAATGGATATCCATGCTCTCTGTATTTAGCTTTATACTAAAGTAACTAGTTTGAAGAAAGCTCATTTCGCCTTCTTTATTACCTACTACATAGTCCCCAAAGCCAGTGGAGCTCAGGGTGATGAAGGTGAAGTAAAAGCCTTCTCCATAGCTCCAGCCTTCTATATAACTGAAGACCAATGATGGGAAAACTAGGAAAAGGAAGGTCCCAGTGGTCAGGAAGATGGCCACTGCAGTGTTTGAACCACCTGAAAGATAGAAAGAAGATGACAGTTAAGCAGCATTGCACAGTTGTCTACTGGAAATTGCTGGGTCTGTTTTGCTCTTGAATCACAAACTCACTCCATTTGGGAGCAATGTCCAAAATAGGAAAGATAAACCAATGCTTCCATGCACTGTAGGTTGATCTCACTGTTTACCCTGCACAGAGATATTGTACCTAATGACAAATCCAAAAATTCTCAACATTATGTAAACAAAGAGGATTTTTGAAATGCTTTTGCAATGAGTTTTTAAGTATGCTCAAGTCATATTTTTGATACTTTTTATGGCAACCATAGGAATGAAATACTTTACAATTTAAATTCAAGTGGCGATACTCTTGTAACCAATTGGCTTCTGTCTTTGAGGTAAGTCACCAAGTATTGCGTAACTCCTGACCCAGAGTGGCAAGAACAAATTAAGGGTTCTCTTCACCATGACTGCTTCCAAAGATTTATAAAGTGGCTTACAAGAGCTCAGCTAATAAAATGTTTGGATGACATCTAAGTCAGTTTGTTTTCTTTTGTTTTTAACTTAGAAGCATTCAGAACAGAACTGGTTTCTGTCAGTACAGGGGAGATCTGTGTCTCTCAGTACAAATGTCTGCCTTCTGGGAGATAAGTTACAGCATATGTGTCTGCAATAGATAGGTACACAGAATAGTCAGTGGGTGGGTCATGATGGGAGTTTAGGATTGAGGATGAAGAACTCATGGATTTCCAGGGAACACACTTGGGTGAATTTCTGACTAGTGAAGTGTGGGCTGATGCAAACTAATTGCAATTGTTTAAAAATGCCCTTGAGGGTATTCAAACCAGAGTATGATTTTATATACATGCACCTATTGTGACTGGATGAAAAGCCAAACCATTGTTTATAAAGTAGAAGGTCCAGGTATCATGTTTTTCTTTCTTTGTCTGTATTGTCTGACATGTAAAACAGTCTCCTGAGCTTCAGAACTCTGGCATGAGACTACTGTCTTTGACAAATCACTTCTATATTATGTACCATGGCTCTCTAGCTGTATAATAATACCTCATTTGCAAAGCATGTTGAGAATTACTGATCAACATGATTATAGTTGATATCTGTTCTCATTTAGTTCTTTTCAGAGTGTGATATCATTTAATTAGATAGTAAAGAAAAAAAAAACAACAAACTTCTGCCAGAACTCTGAAACGTTTGAACATATCTAACCTCCCTTTCCCCTAAAGAAAGGGATCAATTCATTGAACCTTTAATCAGAAACATGATCTAACTTTGTTATAAATGCCTTAGATGTATTTTCTATTATCAGTGCTTCCTTTATTCCAATACACCTGAACTAGATCAACGACCTACCAGGTAAGTATTAATTTACGATTCAAAAAAAGAAAAGGAAGGAAGTGGTAAATTGCTGGCACAAACAGGGAAGGTAATTCAAGACACGTTAGCAAGCCATTAAAAAGAAGTTGTCTTTGCACAGTGAAGGGCTAGGTCCTGGATAGATGCTAACGTAGGGTAGATAACAAAAGCTGAATTCAGCAAGGTATGTCTGTGCAAGTATTCTGCTAAGGTCACCAGAACTTAAGGACCCTGCTCAAAAGTGAGACCATGCTTGCTTAACAGTTTTGCTGAGCCAGGTTTTAAAAAGGCAAATCTAGAGTCCCTCTATCAAAAGCAAATTGCTTTAAAGGTATTGTAGATAAATAGAGTACATAAATTTTCTGATACAGAGGGCCATGTAGTTGCTGTGGTTCAGAAAACTGTAAGCACACACAAGGAAACCCCATCTATCAGTGGCATTACCTGTCTGAGAAAAGAACTTTAATAAGTTTCAATATAGTGGAAATAAATGATAGATTGACACTGTACCTGGGCACGGCCTGGATTTTTCACCCATCTTTCCAGAGTAATCAGATGAGCATTGAGGCCTTTACCCAACTGATTAAGGAAGGCCAGGTTGAGGAGCACTCTGAATAAGGCATAGAACACACAGAAGATCTGCCCTGCCACTGTGCTGGGAGACAGGTTACCATAACCTGGAAAAATAAAGAAGAAAACAGCTACATGAAAAGACTTTACAGTCAGGCTGCAGGCCATCACAGGAAGTTTCTAGACTCAGAAGCTCAACTAAGTTAAGCTTCGGGAACCTCTGGACATAAGATTTTTTGCAATTAAATCTGCCTACAAATTGCCATAGCTTATGATGGAGCCCTGTGTATTCACTACTGCTAACAGAAGATTTAACATGAGAAATATTACACTTGAAGAGTAATTTTCTATTGGTGAGTGCAACTTCAAAGTGACCTCAAGATGTGCTGTGCATGTACAAAATTATATTGTATGTACCAAGTAGGCATTCAGCTTTTTTTTTTTTTTTTTTTTTTCCTAGGTGCAATATGCTGGGTACAGAAGAGTAGCAGATATCATCTGAAAGCAATAGAAAACCATAACCCACAGTAGTGAAGTCTTGCATGTGTGTTCTGTCCACAAATTTCACATTTCTGAGCCTTTACAGGACAGATGGAGAACCCCCTAATTTATAAGGAAAGAGAGTACCTCACCTATAGTGGTGACAACAGTTCCCGCAAAATAGGAGTTGCTGAGGTCCCAGTTACTGGGATTTGTTGAGTTTCCTTCTGAGTTGACACCTTTTTCCCATGCTTCCATGAGGACCTGAGGCAGAAGAGATCAAAGGAGCAAAGCTGAATAATCCAATAGACCAAATAAGGAAGAATGTCAGAAAAAAAGAAAGATAAATAAATGCTTTCTATCTTGATCAAGCAGAGCAATAAACAGTGTAGATAGCAGGGTAGAATTTGACTAAAATGGTCTTACACTAACATGGCACAACTTAGAATTAGTGCTGACCAGGAACTTGAACTCATCACTGGAGAACTGACCATTGATGGAGGGTAAGTTCCTTAAGTAGTTGAAGGCTAAGGGGAAGAGAGTGCAGGGAGCCTCCAAAGTGACCAGACTGGGAAAAGAAAGTGGAGTTATGCCATAAAAAATAAGGGCAGTTCTTCTCTCATTCCCTAGTCTAGTTATCTCATTCCAGTTCTTAATTTGGGCATGTTTCAATGTATGGTTGTGGGGAGGGGCATGAGGAACATGCTCATTTTGGTTTCCCCCATGTAAGTACTAGTGAGGCTGAATTACTATTTTTGGCTATGACTTCCCAATAATTTTCAATGAATATTAGGCTTCTCCTAATCTGAAAGATTAGCTAATGACATTTTAACTGGTATTCCAGATGGCTCTTGCTAGATGACGAAAACATGTGCAAAAGAAATGCTGTTCCTGTTTATTCGTTGAATGTCTTGTTAGCTGCGTTAGGGAAGATTGTGTTCCTTTGCTATATCTGAGGATTTATCTCAAGGAGACTGGTTACTCTCTGATCAATGGCTGGGGTTTCAAGAACCCCCTTGTTTCTTACATAACAATTCTGAGGTCCAGGTCACAGTCTTCATTTGCCAAATGCCTGAAGGAATTATAACTCTTCTACAGACCTTTGTATGATGCAAGACATACATGAGCAGGATTCAACAGCAATCCCAGCTTTAGGTGGTTCCAGGAGTATGAGACCAACAAAACAGAAGGATTGCTTATCTGATGAACATTCCCACAGCAAGGTATCTGTACATAGGTTCTGCAGTATTAGCTGATCTGTGCTAGTGGATTAAATATCCTAAGTTTGATAGCTAATGTTTCTCCTTCAGTAAAAAATCCTACTGCATTGGACAAGTCTGTCAGATAGGGCTGTTAGGAAATCATCACATGTGGCCTCATGATTGAAGTATCAGCAGAGTTTCTTTTGAATATGACAAAGAACTTTACAATATTCATCAAAAGCCTGTTCTTAAAATGGGAAGAATTTCATACATCAAATTGTCTAGAATTGAGTATTTTATTTGATGGTTAGAAGGTATACACAGAAGCTACTGAGTTGTGAGCCTTTTGAAATGTCTAAAATAATAGGTTTATTTCAACCCTGTAGGGAACACTTGTCAGTTCTATCCATTTCAATGCACAAGAGTTCAGGGGAACTACATCATGAAAGCCGACATGGAGGAGTAAAGCAATGTGGAATGTTTCAGACACAGACTGATAAGGCCAGGTTTCTTTGTATGATGGTTGCTTTTATGCCATGAAAGAAATGGCAACCTGGTGCTTAGGAGAATTGTTCCTAAACAAAGAGGTTTATGTGGGAGCAGTTATAAGGGCTCCTAGTTCCTCTCCATCTACATCTCAGGTAACAGTTATGGCTGGTGTACGAACAGAGCAGGTGTTGTATGGTTGGTGAATATTAGCTGTTGCCTCTGGGAGCAAAATCAGCCAGTAACTAAAAGCAGTGTGCTGTAATTTACAGTAAGAGTATGCAGCATGCATAAAAACTGCATAGGATGTGGTGAGAATAAAACGTGTAGGATGTGGTGAGAATAAAAATTGACCACTATTTCGGCTCCTGTGCCCCTGCTAATGCACACTGCTGACATTTGTGGTCATAGACAAGGTTTGATCCTCCTGCTCTATATTTATATCAGTTCCTTTGAGGCTGAGAAAGTATGGACGTAACAAATACAGGGACTTAAAAAGGGTACCTTCTTACTCAATGAATCTGCTTCTCAGTTTTGCTGTCACAAGGGCATAATATCTTGACCAGAATATGTTTACCAGAGACACGCTAGATTGCAGACTTTGCATTTGCAACTTTCTCAAAGCTTCAGGCTGTTTGGTTTAGGAGCTGCAGCTCAGGGCCACCTCTTAGCTAGGCAGTTTTAGAGAGGTAGAGCGAATGCCGTTTATGTATATTGAATTGCAAGAATTTGCTTCATGCAAAATCAAGTCAGAAGTCAATTAATTATGTGGTAACTATTAATTACTGATAGTGGGTATGCAAAAAGAAACCTAGGTTTATTCTCAGATTCCAGGATGTAAGTTTAAAGAATTGGCAATAAGACAAGACACCTTATACTTGGTCAGCTAAGAAAACTGAATCTGGTGGCTGAGTCTCAGCACAGCCTAAGTCCTGTGACTTTTCAGACTGGAATTTCTGACATGATTAATATGCTTCCTTAACCATATAGTTAAAATATACACACTTCCCTGAATTAGTTTTAGAGTTAGAGATTCAATATGAAAAGACTTCTATTACCTACTATTAATAAGAGCTGGACAAATTTCTTAAGAGCTCTTATAAATGACAGGTGAGTCAGAACATTTACCTTGAGGACTATAAAGTCTGAGTACTTTGAAGCTTGGTGCATTGTAGATGACAATTTGGTGCCCTCAGCCGGTTTTGTCTGGAACAGTTTACAAGTGAGATAGTTGTATCTAATTCAGCAGAAACACAGTAAAATGTGATTCTCCAAGTGGCATGACAGTGCTAAGGAAGCACCACTGTAAGCACCAGAGAGAGGAGAATCTGGATATGTGTGAACTCTTCCAAAGGCTTCTAGGGTACTGGAGATTTAACTAAACCCTATGAAGTATTTGGTTTAGAATGAGAATCAGGATTTTCTCCTCTATAGTCATTATCACAGAGATAAGGGAAAGATGCGTAATACCACAAGGTGGCGAAGCTGAAAAAAACAGACATGTTTTTAGGCATGTAAATTCTTGAAAACTTTAAGTCATTTTCTGGCCAATGACAAGTATTCCCCAAGAAATACATCGAAGTATTAATAATCAGAATATCATCCTTGTAGACAGAAGTTGAGACACATTCTTTTCCCTTTCTGATCTGAGTTTCACTGTTTACTTATATCCATTTACAGCATCTGGGCTTTTTGTTGACCAATTACATGTAACTTTGTGAAAGTCCCCCCACTCAATGCAAACTTGCAGCATGTTTATAGAGTTTCTGTCAGGTTTAATGACATGGTAGAAATAGTTCAAAGTGTTTAGGCACCCGGCTCTGTAACTTGATAAATTTTGAGCATGAAGCAAGTGGTATTTCGAAGATTTCTGTCCAGTTCTTACAATAACAGAATATGTCTATAATAATATCAAGAAAGGTCTAGTATTTTATCTCCAGCCAGTTTTGAGAAGTACATTAAAATGTAATTGAAGGTGTCATTAATTGATGACCCATATTGAACAAGAGCCATTTATCTCTTATTATAAGCAATAAAACACTTCATGATGGTTGACTTTATCTTTTCTTTAGAGGCCTCTAAGTGGAGGTTCACTTTCAAAGGTGGTAGAGAATTTCTAGTACAAAAGAAAGGCAGAATTTGCACAGGCTGGGTCTGAAGAACCTTGAAAGGGCAACCTATTCTTGTATGTTTGATTCTTGTTTTTTGGCCTTGGGAATAAGTCCCATGTAATAATTAATGGGGGAGCTGAAAAACATGAAGCTGAAATTATTGCACGGTAGCATGAAGGTGCATCAGCAGATTTGTACATTTTGGGAGTTTATGACCGGGAAAAAAAGATAATGCAATAGATCAAGATAAAAAGGTATATGGATGGGCTTGAGAAACCTCTGTCTTTCTCTTGTACAGTTAGTCCTTTAATGTCACAGACAGCAGATCAATTTATGACAGGCTTGGCCACAACAGTATACCTTCTTCTAACTAGAATGATGGTTAACCCAAAATAATGGAAGCCTGTTCCTCTTACCTGTACAAACTGCTCCAAGGCTTGCCTGTCCAAGCATGTGTAGTTCTTCAGGAACTTGAGTTTCTCCATCTGGAACTGGTCCAAAAAGTGGCTCTCTGCTTGTTTTTCTAACAGCTGGAACACCATAGCACCCAGAAGGAGGTAAAAGAGATACCCCAGTACCAGCAGTGGAGTCCAGCTTATCTGCTGGTTGTATATGGTGAGGAGGGGCGTGCTGCTGCTCTGCTGCTGCCAGTCCATGCTCAGTACTTAATAGATTACTGACTGAAGACATGTGCTACCCAGGAATCACACACCCATGTTCCCAGCTACTTCCCTGGAGAAATTTTTAACAGAATATATGAGTATCAGGCCTTTAAGTGTTGAGACCAACTGGCAAATTTTATCCCTTCACATCTTTTCTCCATCCAAAATAAAGGGACAGCATTTATGGCTTAATAAGAATGTGAATCATAATGTTTTTCCCCTGTTAAAAAACTTTTATCCATAGATCTTAATAAAATGAATGAAGCCTGACACAAGCCCTCTGAGACTGATATTGTTTTCCAGGCTGTGAAGCTGAAGTAAAACTGGTTGAATGACTTACCCAGGGTGATAAGAACATAGAGTCATAGATAGACTTTTAAAGTCTTGACAAGTTAAGCCTTAATCTAAACACTAGACTTCTGTACAAGAAAACACTATAAACTCTCTAGTTATAGCAGACTCCCCAGAACAAAGACAAGTATGGTGCTGAATAAATGGAAAAGTCAATAGCTGCTGTCTGTACCATATAAACATTGCTGGAACCAGTCAAACCAGCATGATCAAACTAATAAACATACTGAATTCAGCCTGGTCACCAGACAGACATTCTTTTCTAGCCCTAAGAGAAATCCCCTCCCTGCCTGGCCTGTTGCTACTGAATTCTTTGTCATGTGACTCCACTCTTTGGTTCATAGAGTTACAGAATGAACCAGTCATGCCTACTGCTTTCTGTCTCTTTATTGCCCTTTCAATCCAAATGCACAAGGGGGAAGGAAGGCTTAAGGTTAATCATTAATAAAAATGTGTCAGAGGTTCACTCATGGGAGCCGTAATGATTATCATGCACTGGAAATGAGCTGGGCTTGCATGTATTTCTGTAGGAAGACCTTTATGGCTAGCTTTATGGCTAGTGCCATGCTGCTTCTGAAAGAAAACACACACACATAGAACAAGAAGGCCACATGGCTAGAGATGCGATTTTGTTATTAATCTCCCTTCCCATGAAAATGTTCTGGATACAGATATCCCTCCTTTCCTTAGTAGTGAGACTGTTTTTCACCTACCTTCAAACAAGGGGCAGTCAGTGCTCAAAGAAAAAGACTGAAAAAATGGTTTAAGTCACATCCATATCTGGGAAAACTCCTGTACTTACCATTTGAACTGTGTTCCTAGCCTACGGCCAGCCACCTCCACCAAGAGGATGGCAGATTGGCAGCAGCAGGCCACTTGTCTCCATGAAAAGTATTGTAGAAGAATCCCAGAATAAATATACAGATAGAGATGAACCAATTTATATCTGAATAAACTTAAAGATAAATGCAAAGCCAAAATCATGAAGCACATGTTTAATAAAGTGCTTTTATAAACATGCACGGTTCCATACAGGTGAGCAGAGTAGCGTGCTCTGAAAATATGAAAGACAACAGTCTGTAAGTAGCTGATGATGCCATACTTATTCCCATGGAAAAACTACAGAGATAGGTACCTACAGATTTCAAGTTATAGAAATCATCAATAATTAAATGGTTGAAAGATACCTCATTTGATCCTGTTATCCTTGAATTTCTGATGAAGAGTGAACTTTTGGAATAGTTTTTCTGGAAAAAGTGTCTCTGTACAGAACTAGATGACAAACTAGATGCAAAGATACAGGGACCCATTCTTACACAGGGTATGCATTTCAGCCTAAACTGTTTGTAAATGGAAATACCAAATTGTTTTGAATTTGCTTTGCTCCTTTAATGACTTTTAAATCCTGCCCCTCAGAAAAGAATTAAGGAAATTATTTTGGAACCATGTTAAATATAAATAACAGTAACATTGCATTTCTTTATGCATGACACCACCATATGGAAACTTTCTACTTCTGATTTTGTTCTTCCTCCAAATTTAAACCAGTCATTTTGACTTCATGATTTACACTCACAGAGGTGAAAGCATGAAGCATTTTCAGATAAGAGTTATAAAGAGTTCCAAGATTTCAATAGTATTTTTCTCAGACGTATTCCATGAAAAAAACAACAAAAAATGGTTTCCTTATATTCTGTAGTTATTGTATTGGAGGTAGACATTGTTATTTGTGTTATCTGTATAAACACATTTGAGTAGACCCTCTGTTGGTCCACAAGTATGTTTAGTTCATTATTTGTGTCAAATGAAGCACGTCAGCTGCCCCCCCCACCCCCGTAAAATGAACAGAAGACAATTTTTACAAAATCTCAGGTGTGGCTCCTGAGATTGCGCTCAAGGAAAAAGGAAAAGAAAGTTTTAGTTGAAAGTCTTAAATTTTATTGTGGTGGTGTCAAATCAAGGCATATATAGTAACTATTAAAAGTATAATTTGACTTTGCTTTATTGGTGAGGTTTCAAAGCAAACATTTCAGGAAGTGAAACAGAAAAAATAATTAGAAAAAGATTATTTAACAGTGATTTAAAGAACAATAAAAACGATTCATGTGAAATCACCTAAAACCAGAAGTTCGATAGTTGTGGTTATTAAAAATGGACTTTGAAAAGACAAATGAATTCTATATAGAGCTACCAAAATGCTATATGTAACTAGGCATTCCTAAATTTTTCATCTTTGTTGGCATCCACATTCACCAGCTTGGTATTTTTTACAAGCCACATTTACAAGATTTTGACAGTTTATTACATTGAAGTGATCTCAGTTTATATTATTGACATAAACCACTTGCATCCTATGATTGATTAAACTAGGTAAGAACAATAAAATCTCTTGTTGGGAAGATACAATATGTACTCACACTGTTACATATGTGAACCTCATTATTCCACTTCAAAGCCTCTTTCATAAATAACACAGAGTGAAAATTCAAGGCATGTCCATCTTCCAAGCAAGGCAAACTCAACATAGTTATGTAATTTTTTCCTTGAAGCTCTGGAAAGCTGCAGTGGCCAGGAAGTGATGAAAATGGAGACAAATGTCCAAGCCTGGGGAGCTCAAGGGTTTCAGACTGTGTACAGATCCCTGTCAGATTCAACATAAATTGAGAACAGACCCTCTGGCCTTTATTTTAAGTCATACCCTCATCTTCAGAGTAACTATGTTGCCATCGATGTTGCAGATGTCTATCTTCTCCTGAAATAAGGTATATAGAGGGAGTGGAAATGCCCTTGAATGAGAGATGAGATAATCCATAATGTCCAGAAAAAATCTGGAAATACTTGTATGACACAGAGCACTGTAGATCTACTTCCTCAAGAAATTGCCACAAAAAAAAAAGACATTTGGATGTATTCTGGTTGGAGATAATAAAATATATTTACCATAAAAGCATTCAACCAACCAGCAGTTAGATGGCCAGGTGAACATGGCCAGCTGAATAGATAGGAGTCAGATATGCATGAGAATCTCTATGCTTAACAATACTCTTTTACAGGTGGCTTAGGCAGGAGTCAAGACCATTACAAAAGTGGGCCTCTGATTGTTTCTTCAGTGTGGTAGATACTGGAGTTATTTCAAATTAATCTAGAAATTATACAAGTTACTTTTCTTCATCAATGACTAACAAAACTTTGTTGAAGCAATAAATGCTTTCATGAAGACAAGAAGACTTAGAAAGGAAACTTAGTAACCTCTCAACACCTGTGAGAAGGCCTTCAAGAAGATGGAGGAAGACTTCTGACAGCGCGCTTTGTGAGAGGAAGAGACAATGGACAAGACTGGTAAATTCAGGCTGGACATATGGAAGAAATTTTTTAATGATGAGGACTGTCAAATACTGGAACAAATTGCTTAGAATGGTTATGCAGTTTCCATCCTTGGAGGTTTTCAAGACCAGACTGAACAAAGCCCTCAGCAGCTTGGTTTGATCTCATAGCTGATGCTGTTTTGAGCAAGAGGTGAGATTAAAGACCTGCTGCACTCCTTTCCAACATGAATTTTCCTATGAACCCAAGAGGCAACCTTTGAAGAGTGGACGCAGATTTTACAAAAACTGTATGCTTTACTTCTCAGATGATTATGTACTGAATGAGCAATCTTTCCTGTCCACATGATATTATGAAAATTTCCAAAAGAAGCAAGGAATGCTTCCCTTTTTTTTTTTTTTAATTTTAATATGATTTTCTATTATTGGATGTACTTCTGTCCAAGATATGATTATGTGTTTAGTATAATCTTAATCTCAGATTATTCTGCAAGTCAGGTATTACTGTGCTAATAGTGATTGAATTTCACACCCATTTTACAACATTGTAAAAAAAGGCTAGAGATTTTCGAAACAGGACAGCAAGCAATCTTTTCTCTCTGTCAGTGAGATGTGTGGCAAACTAAGAACAAAACACTGAATACGTATCTGTAGTAGCAGTGTCATCAAGTAGCAGCAGTGTCACATATCAGGATAGCGCCAAGATCCTTCTCTTAACTGGTTACTGAAAGCTACTAGAAATGTTTCAGTGCCATAAGAAATGAGCTATTGCACTGGTAATTCTCTTTCAGCCACCTTCAAATAAGTTAACTATAATGGGGATTTTACTGAAATCCAAAAGAGACAGTTGCTTCACCCAGGAACAGTTTGGAACCTCTGGTTCTTCTCCAGCTAGCTAGGTTGGATGGAGACAGGGTGGTAGCCCTGCTCTCCTCAACAAAGCTGTATGAACATTAATTCAGTATATATTTAACACAGTGGGTATATATAAAACACTAAGCAGAAGAAAAATAAAGAAAGACAGATAGATTCTGGCAGGAGGCCCTTTTAATATAATCTCCAATAAAGTAGACCTACAAAAGGAGGAAGACGTGTGAATTTTCCCACCTCTGACCAAAGAAACATGTGGCTTTTATCTCACATCCTAAACTCTGCATAGTGGACTGTAATAAGAATTTCATTTGTTCCCCAAGCCTGAAAGGAAATAAAGTATACATTAGACTATATTTCAGGTTGTGTTGTCAGTTTTAAAATGAACTTCAGAAACACAAAACAAAAGAAAGGAAATAAACAACTTTTAATTTAAAACTTTTAAGACAAAAAAATCATGAATCATTTTAATTTCTTTAGCTCAAGACTGCACAACAACAGCATGTTTGCAGAGCAACCCTTTGTAAAAAAGCTTTCCAATGTAGTTATTACAATGCTTTGACAATCCCAGCAAGCCCCTGTGAAGGTACCTGCTTTAATTCCGCTCTGTTTAGAAAGGAGATGATAACGACCTACAAACCCCAAGGTAATCTTAGCTGACACCTCTCATCCTCTCCCCTGCTTTACTGTCACTAAGGATATTTAGCATTCCCATGCTTTCTGTTTATGAAACTTACTTTCCACTCTGTTGGCTTCTGCACACATTTATACTTTTTTTTTTCCCCCCCGGCTAATGTAAAGTAGAGCCCTCAGTTTGCTTCTGAGATATTGATACAACAGTTTGAAAGGGTCAGGATCAATAAAGGAGACAGCAGTAAGTATGTTGACATTTTTCAGGCCTAGCAGACCTTGGTGCAGCTGAACTTATGCTTTCTCATGTTGTTTCCCAGGAGGGCATTCTGCGTGTAATAATCATGCAGGGAGTGAATACCTCTGTGTGCAAAGGCAGAAATGCTTACTCTGTGTGAGACTGATAGCACACTTCTTTGTCCCTGAAAGTATTCAGTCAGAACACATTCTTTCTTCTTCTATTAATTTCTACTTTGATATTTTTAATTTATAAGCAAAACCAAGTCCCCATCCCCACCCCTGAAAAGAAAACCCTTCAGGTATCCTTTGCTTTGGATGCAGCTGTTATCAGAAACTCCATATAGCCAATGATGCATAAACACTACAGCAGTTACCATGTCTCCTTTTTGTCTAGGAACAAATCAGGTAAGACTGCTATCCTCACAGAAAAAGGGAACAGAACACATAACACTATCACAGTTATGGGAACAATGGAGTCTCTGAGCCCACTTTTTGCTCCCAGTTAGAAAGGCTACCACTGCACTTCATAAATGTCCTAAGGTTTTGCTATGGTGCTGAAGCACAAAGTACTTCCTTCGTAGTACTAATCCATAGATTTTATCCTCCTTCATCTTGCTAAATTAGAATTTGCAAATTTTTTTGATCAATGGTTGCTGCTTTCAGTGGCTTCATCCTTCAAATCTAGGAGGTTTCCCCTTTCCTCACAAGCAGTCATAGAAGAAAAGCAATCTCTTATCTGCCAGGTTGACTCCAAATCCTACTCAGAACTTGCTGCTGAGCTGTCTCTTATCTATGAGACATCAGCTCACTACAGGTTTGTAATATGCTGGTCATACTTAGGAAACCTCTTTACTTTTTGTTCCCCTGTCTATGCTTAGTGATTGGTTGAGTGTCCCAGACCTGCACTGCCAGAATGACCAAATGCTACTCAGCTACTTAGAGCAGTATGTAGCTCACTGCGTCTAACTGAACTTCAGAAGGATTTAAGAAGTGTTGACTGTCCTTTGTTCTGCAAGAATACCTTTTATAACCTGGGCTCTAATAGTTGTAAATGTTGGTAAGACCTAGTCGCTTCTGAAATTCATGGCTGATGCTAGGTAATAGCCTGGGGCTGAGAAACAATCAGGACTGAAAAGGCATTTGACAGAGACATTCCTGATATGGTATGATTTAGATGCTCATAGGACAAGATGTACTCTTGTTAGTTAGATTCAGATTTGGACCTTCTAAAGGCCTGAAATGTTTGTTGAAAGACATTTACCTCTAACCTTGTTCTGGTGAGCTGCGTATAAATTCAACTTAATTTCATTTACAGAAGAAACCCCACAACAGCTTTTTTAAATAAAGACAAGAGGGATCGCAGAGCCTAAGTGTGTTAAGTGTTTGCTTTGGATGAGTGTAGGGAGGACATTTTTTCAGCCACTGTGTGTTTACCTGACAGTTTTCTGATAAGCAGTGTGATACTGGAACCCCACTTTGTGACAGCACTAACACCATCTGCCAGGTGCTGATAGCTTGCTGAATAATGGTGTTATAAGCACTCAAGTGCTGATGGAAAGTTACTGATTCAGTGACCACTACCATTTTCATCTTCTGTCTAATTGGTTGCTGCCACTAAAAACTATTACTGAAAAAAAAAAGAAAAAAAAAGAAAGAAAAGGGAAAAGAGAAGAAGAAAAAGAAAAGAAAAGAAAAGAGAAAAGAGAAAAGAGAAAAGAAAGAGAAAAGAGAAAAGAGAAAAGAGGAAAGAGGAAAGAGGAAAGAGGAAAGAGGAAAGAGGAAAGAGGAAAGAGGAAAGAGGAAAGAGGAAAG
>JANHFX010027801.1:19903-51753 GCA_027560015.1 Chloroceryle amazona
AAGAAAAGAAAAGAAAAGAAAAGAAAAGAAAAGAAAAGAAAAGAAAAGAAAAGAAAAGAAAAAAGAAAAGAAAAGAAAAGAAAAGAAAAAAGAAAGTCTTGGGTTATTTTTCTTTATCATGATGAATTACTTTTAGGCTACCTTGCAGTGCCACCTGTGTGTATTTATTGCTTTCTGCTTCCTGACAATTTTCCTTATCTACACCATAGAGTGAACTTTATTGTCTACCTGTGATTGCTCTCAGTGGCTCATTTAGTGACAAATACCCACAGAAAGTTTCACTAGACCTTGGTATAGCAAAATACTTGTAAGGGCATGCTCTGCTAGACACAGTGGGCCAGTCTGTCTCATGAGGTAGGGTACAGTGCAATCATCTGTGTAATCTTTCTTTGGTGTCAATTGTTAACAGTTAAATTTGTACCAGCTGAAAAACAGGCCAAAGAGATTAAATAAAATGTATACAGAAAAATTTGCAAGTATTTTAATCATCAAGAATCCACATTAAAATTCATTTACTTAAGTGCAAAGAAATACACTGTGGAAGCTGCACAGACATGCATGTCCCAAAAAGTTCACTGGTGGTGTCTGTGAAAAATAGCCAGCCTTCACAGTTTTACACTGCAGCCTTGAGCTACTAAAACAAATACATGCAAAGAATCTCAAGTGTTTAGAACAGCTGAGGACATAATGTAATATAACTCAACCCAAAACCAGTTCTCACTTGTGTCAGTATAAATGTGGACTAAAGCTATTTTAGCTCTGAAATGCTGCACTGCTGATTCTGGTTTGGCTTCCTAATTTTTTGGCAGGATTTACCTGTCTTTTCCAGGATGCTCTGTCTTGCTTTCATGAAAGCCAGGAGGTCAGCATCAGCGTGACTGTCTCCAGTCAGAGCAATAGATGAACTTGGTGAAGTCCTGAAATAGGAAAGTATACTTGTCTACCCAAATGAGTAAGAAAGTTATTTTTCTATTCCATTACCTCTTTCTTTTTTCCAGAATTGAGGACTTTGTTCTTCAGATACTGTGTTAGAGATGGCATAGTTCAGAGAATAATCAAGTTCAGGACTTCTTATTTCTTATTTGAGGATTGTTAAGATGAGCCTGTACCTTTTTAGCTTGCTAGGGCTACATGCTTAGCAGCTGAAAAACTTCTCACAAAGGGTTAAAACTATTTTACTGATGAGTCAAAGACTTACTGCCAAGTGGAAAAGACTAATACAGTGAGTTTTCCAAGGAAATGATGGATGCCACTGTGCCATGTGCCTTTTTGATTAAGGAAAAAATACTATTTATTTTAAAAGATCAATAGTATTTTTGCCTACTCTAAGGGAATTAAGTTTTCATACATACACAGAGGTAAACTGCATGACATGAATGAGATTTACTGACAGATGCATCTCCTTTGTGCTGCTGAATCTCCAGTCCCAGCTGAGATCATACATCTAGGCAGTTAAGTCATTGACTCTGCTTTTGGTAGATCCTCTGGTGGTTTAAGATGATGTCGTATAATGAAGCTTCCCTAATTAGCTAAGAAAATTAAGAATTTGGCCCTGTGTCTTTTGGTTTAAAGATTAAGCATTAACAGTGAAATGGGAAATACAGTGATAAAAGTTACAATATGGAAGGATAAGTGGAACTGAAGGGAGAAACATTTTTTTATATATCCTACCTTTGTAATTATAGTTATTTCCACTGTTCCACTGACTGACTATTGCAGTAGAATATAATTGTGCCTGATGCATCTTTGTCCTTGTCTTTGTGCTACTAATTAAGTCCTCAGTTACTCAATTAGAGAACCAAAATGGAAAAAGAAAAAAAAAAAAAAAAAGGGAACTTAATACAAGATCTCTTTTTACGTAATTTACAAAGTGATCTCAGAACAACAGTAAATGACTATTCTATTCCTGATTTTCATTTGCTTACCAACAACATAAAAATAAAAAATATACAATATATTTGAGAAGCTACTGTCTAAATTCCATTTTAGGTTCTCCTTTTCTTATGCATAAATGCAATTTGAAACATTAGGATTTGGGACATGAAATTTTCCATCATTTTCTTTCTGCTCTAGAAATGGGCTGTTTTGGAAAGTGAAAGAAACCCCCCTTTGTGATTTGTTCTTACTGATGCAGTAGGAAAAACAGTAATTTAACCGTATTTTCCTAAGGGCCATAATAGCCAAAACTGTTGAATACAATACGAATGTAACTTCTGGAAGTATACTGTCTTGGAATGCTGTTTTGGTGCAGAAAAGAACGTGGAAATGAACACATTAGAAAAAATAGAGAAGCTGTCCAAAAAAAAAAAAAATAGTAGTTCCTGTTAACCTGCTAAGCTAATTTTCACAAAGCAGTATCTCTTTTGAGAAAACATGACACATTAACCTTTGCCAAGCCAGACATATCTGGGTTGCTGGTGTAATTATATTTTACTAGAATCATTTTTAGGAGAGAGATTCAAAATATTTTAAGGATAAAATCATGAGCATGAAAAAAATCTCTGCATAGTTCCCTGATTCTGCAATATTTACATACTCTGATCCCTCTTCCTTTCAAATGTTTTTATTTAAACTTTCAGAGTCCCTTTCTCTTGCCAAGAAGGCATAATCATGAAGATTCATAAGCTCATCAGGAAAAATCTTCAGGTCAAATGAGAAACCACCTCTTTAATGCTAATAATGCAGCTACTTGATATAAGGTGTCTTTACTGTTGTTTTGGAAGTTGGAGGAAAATTTGCAATTTCAGTCATTTTTTTCAAGAAGACTGTTGTTAAAGAGACTGATAGAGGGTTATCTAGGTATTATATTACTTACTCGTTTGCTTTTTCCTCTGAATAGCCCAGGTATGCTTCTTACCTTGTTTTTAAAGGAGGGTTACTAGAAGTAATTGAGTTATTTTTCCCAGTTGGATGTTCGTTAGGGATGAATCTTGTGGTCTCTGAAGAACTGGAATGGGAGCAGAAATGAAGGAAAGAATATAGCCCTTGAGAAGGGAATATTAATACATACTGAATAACTACAAAGAAGCTGTTTTCAAGACTTTTTATCTATATAAAGCACATGATGTTTACTGGAAGAGGATTTTCTGTTGAATCCATGTGATGATTAGGTTTATGTAGAGAATGTGGCTATGAAAGAATGACAAATAAGCTCATAAAGATTACACTCCTAGTATTTGACTTCTAAGCAGGACTTACAAAGCACTTTTATGTATCTGATGTACAGTTTTTAAAGGTATATTTAGTTCTCAAACTGACTATTAGCCAACTGAGGCCTTACCTCATTTTCCACTCTTTCTTTAGTCAGGCGAAATTATTACTGAAATCAGTAGAAGACTGAATAAAAACTCAGGGTGTACTTTGGGATGTGGCTTGTTGATGATAGCCAAATATATTGCAAACATCTGTTACACATTCCTATCCCTGCAGATATCATTATTAAGGAACCTCTCTGCTAGGAAGGCAGATTTCTACCACGGGATGTCTAGGGAATTTCTCCTTTCCCCAGAGTTTGTGTATCCTGCCAGATCTGGTGCCAGTTTTAGAGCGGAAACACTGAATTACTCAGTTTTAGGATTTTTCCAGTAGATGGCAGGATTGGCAAGTTCTTGCTTTTCTAACTGCAGTAGTTTGTTCATTGTTGGCTGATGAATTGATATTTCTGGCAGAGAACTTGAAAAAGGAAAGAAATTTATTACTAAAATTTTACTGTATTACACTGTGCCAGGTTCAGTTTTGCAGAAGATATTGTGCCCAAGAGTATAAGTCATTTTAAAGTGAACAGCTCCAGGTTTACCAAATGTTTCTCTTTAACTCCTCAAGTCCCATACCATTCACACCTGCCTAAATGGATTAGAATAACCTCAAGACTCAGCCTACTTCAGCTAAAGCAATATAATATTTAATGTTAATACTATTCTGTATTTTATTACACCTACATATTACAAGAACTAAGAAAGGATGTGTGATGTTACTACAAAACTTCACATCATACTTCTGCTTTAGGATTTCCTGTATATTTTTTCTATTGATTTGGTAGCTCTTAAAAACTAAGTGATTTAGAGTCTTAAATTCAATTTTCTATAATGACTCTGTGTCTGTGCCCTGAGATACCCAGACATCCAAGTCATACAGCCATGGTTTAATAAATCACTACACATCAACTGAACCATAGCAACCATCCGTGATTCTGTTCTTAGCCTGAAACAGATGTAAGGTAATGTGACTTACTGTCATCCTTTTTCATTGCTTTCCCTTCATTGAAATAAGCTTCGCTTTCTATTTGGTTTGAACTAATGTATAATTTTATACTGTGAGTCAGCTGAAGAAATTAATTTTCAAGCTGCAATACTTTATATGTTTGAACTAATTTTTCCCATTCAATTTAAAATTGTTAAATCCCCATTTTAAAGAGGCCTTAGACCCAGATCCATAAAAAAAACAGACACTACAGGTGTGGCAGGGTTTGACTTCTAAGGATCTCACTTTCAAGTGGATTCCTGGACCCAGGACAACAAGCCAAAACTTGTCTTAGAGTGCTCTGGGAGAACTGGTCACCTGAGGAAGGTGGTATTACAAAAAAGCCCTTAGACTGAGAGAGGTGATGCACAGAATCGGGAAATTAACATTACTGTACTCAGACATGGACCTTAAACTCCTACTCTCTGCCTGTGGGCTTGCTGCCAGACATTTTAGTCTGTGGGATGCAAACTCTTCTCCTGCAAGTTAAGGAAATTTATTAGGAAGCTTATCACTATTTTTTTTTGTAATGACTCAAAGTGCTACTTGCATGTAAGAGGTTAACAATTAGAGTACTGGTCTAACAAACAAGTACTAATCTAAAAAAAATCCCTCACCTTGACAGAACTTAAATCTATGTTTTAAGTATCCCAGAGATTTACCTATTCCCTAGCCTAGAGAAATGGCCTGTATGGGGATAATTTGCATCCTTCATACTGAAGCTCTGATAATATTTCTATGGCATTGCAAGACATACTGAATCATAAAGGGATTAAAGAGTGTAATTTTGCTGTGCAGTGGTTTGTATGCTCAGATGCCACTTGCTTCCAGCCTGTTCTCAGAAGTCAGGACTCTCCTTTATCTAAGCATTAGATGCTGTTCCAGTGGTGAGAAAAGATGAGAAAATTTACTAGTTGTGTTCTAAAGTTAACAGAAAGTAATGATGACAGAATGGGGTGACGGTGATGATCCTCCTCTCTGTATTTTAATCCTGAAGGGCTGATCATATCAGGATGTTGAACAAAGCCAGATAAAACCAGAGCTGACCTGATTTAGTGTGATCATAGTCCTCCTAGAAAGAGGTTGATCTAGAGTTCTCTAAAAGTGTCTTCCGACCATTTCTGTAACGTGTAAGTAGGCATTCTGGCATCACAGATTGGAATTTGGAGGTGTAGAAGTCCTGCCTCTTCCTCTGGCTTCTAAGCACTAACAATATTCCAGTTCTTTTGACAATGTATAATTCACATTTTCATTCCGAATCTATCTGTTTTTTCCTTGAGTTGAATTTAAGAAGTCTCAAAGTACTGTTTCCTGACAGCTTCAGTAAAATTCATGCTTTTTCTGGAGATTAAAAATAATCTGTCAGCTTCATGTATCTCCTTTCTTTCTTTAACCGGAAGTTTCACCCAGAGGGTAACTTGCTTTTTTGTGTGTGTGTGTGATGTGTTGGGGGGGGTATATGGCTCAGTCAGGCATGGGGCAGCAGCTAGAGAGCTGTACACAGTGTTGCAGCACTGTCTACCTTGATGTAGGAACTGAGCAAGTTCTTCAAGCACATAGGGCAGAGAAGCTGAAGAGATGATGGGTGTCATGGTATGAACGAAAAACTTGGAAAATCAGGTAGATTAAAATAGAAAGTGTAAATTTTGAAGGTGTGCAAACTCTGTAATGTTAATAAAAACCTCGGCTGCAGTTCTCCAGTATGAACCTTGGACATGAGGGAAACAGATGTTCTCTATAAAGGCAGGCAAGATTCAAGCTACTTAAAATCTGAGCATTTTAGTATTTGGTTACAAAATCAAGTTTGGCCTAACTTGTAAATTCATAGATAAATTGTTCAAGTTAAATTGTTATGAGCAGAATGTGAAAAGCTTTGAAATGTCATTAATCAATGATGTTATTCCCAGATTATGTTTTATCATCATGTAACATTGCAGGATATTGCCAAAAATGAGAAATGATTATGACATAAAATGCTGAAAGATATGTAAACATTTCCCTTGTTTCACATAGCATTAATATAAGGAGTAAATTTTGCAATCCGGGACAGTAACTGTTAAAAAATCTCGTTCTCAATGTCATCAGAGAACATGAAGAGTTATCTGAAAATACCTCCACGGGAATCTAAAATGACAAGATTTTGAAGAAGAAGCTGGAGAGCCAAGGAATCTGAGATTGAACATACTGCAGGGCCTGCTAAAATAGGACAAATGAGATGCAGTAAAAGGGAATGACAGGCTAGGAAATGTATGACAGAATTAAAAAGGAATGCATTCCTTCTGAGAGAAGGAAAAAAAATCCAAAATTTTTTTCAGATTTGAATAATGACCCAACATTTACTTGATTCAAGGGGAATACAAGAACAGTTCTACACTAGAGAACTTAAATATTCACTGAGAGAAGTAACTTGAACAGACAAGAATCTGATAAATTTCTTAAATGAAAGTCAGTGTGGGAGAAGACTATATGAGGATGATAAAAACACTGTGCTTGAATTCTGAAGTGAAGCAGACATGGAGTGCCCAATATGTATTTTAAGACTTTTTACAGACTTCACAGGAACTCATTAATAGACATAAACATAAATACAGTACAAGTCGCAGTTAGCACCACAATTTTATGGTAGAGAAAATATGGACAAATAAGGTATTCTCTCTCAAGCTTGAGAGATTTTATTAGGTATTCACTTTGAATAAAATATATTCTTGATTATTATTTTAAGTTCCTCCTTCTTTTTCTTTTTACTGTAGTCCTGGGATTGCTTATTAGACCCATTTTTGTCTAAAATATAGAGATGAGTCATTCTTCCTCCACTTTAAAAATTTGTTCTTCATTTTAAGTAATATGTTCAGATCAGATGATTTTTAGTATTTCTTCAGCCTTCATATGAAAGACATATACAAAGATAAATATAGTCTAGAAATCTTCTGAATCTATTCAACAGATTATTGAGTATGAATCTGTAAGCCTCCACAATATACAAACTACTGGTTTCAGCTATTTTAAGTATATCAGATTTGGTAATGTGATTAATCATTATGTTGAAATGTTTTTTCTCATGCCAAAACCACTGATAACCTAATATCATCCTTTCCCTGCTTCAGCTCTGTGGTCAGTGAAATCAGTGTTTTGCTTCGTATTCTAGTGGGAGTAGGATCAAGCTTTTCAAACCTTACTGACAAAGGCAGACATGCTTATTGTTCAACTCTTATTAACACAAACACATTTTGACATATACCAATTCAGACATATTTTTTTTTCAGTTGAAAAAGACACATGCTTGGTCATGAATCAAGTGCCTTTTATATGCATGTATCCTTCTTAAGACTAAAAGGATTAGCAGCTTCCCGTCTCTGTTATTTTAGTTATAAATTGATTTAATATAAAACACAATTTGAGACTATCACATTCCCTTCCCAAGGCTTAATTTTCTCCAGTAACATGACTAAGGTATGTTAATGCACTAGAAGGTGATACAGTGATTTTGTTCAAACACATATATAAATCTCAAGATAGATAATGGAATATACCTATATCCTTTATAAGCCAAGACAGATATTTTATTACTTCTAATCCTGAGGACTGTATTTATATCCTTTCACACTCAGGAGTTTGTCTGAATGGTTTTACTGCATACTTACTCTGTCAACAGCAGTCTTAGGTTTCTGACATGCAGCACACTAAGTTTTAGATCTTATATCTACTGAACACACCTGTGAATCATATTCCATCTTGGAAATAGGTTTTATTTACACCACATTATATCAAATATAATTTATGTTAGTTTCTGCTTTTGTGATCAGTTATTCTTCTGGGTGAAGACAGCGACATAATTTCAGAGAAAGAGATTGCTGATTTCTAGGTGAGTTAGAAACAAAGAGCCATTTGTTTCTTGGGACTGAGGGGAACAACCGTAGTCTGGACTCATCCTGCACAATCATGGGAACTGGTAAGTAAAGTTCCTGTGTCAACTAGGGTGAAGGAAAATCTTGGGAAATAAATATTCTACTGTTTTATACTTGTGAAGCCTGTGAAATTGGAAAGTTTTACTCTAAAATGTTATTGCCTCAAGTAGGGGGAAAAGTAAATTTTCATGCACAGTGGGATGCTAAGCCTGCAGCTCCCACCTCACAGAAAGCAGTAATAGTGTTTCTACTTCTATATATATAACACTGGAAATGTACCTGTATAGTATATGTTTAAATAACAAACATAAAATAAAATCAACTTTTTGGAACTGTAATGAGGAAAATATAGTAACTTCAAAACATTGCAATAATATTCTTAGAGATGTGAAAACAAAACTGTATTCATCCCAACTCCCTCTGCAATTTAAGTTCAAAAAGTTGAACCCTCTGGGTTTGTGATATGTATGTAAGGATGATCCAATCTCAGTCAACATGTCCATTACTTAGACATAGAGGAACTTCATTATAAAGAATGTGATTTTTTGCAAGAGACCACATGGGGCAGTAAGCTTGACAGATGAGAAGAACCAGCACTTTCTCCCCTTCTACTCAAAATGCTGGATCCACTTCTCTGAGACCTGTCCTCCAGTAATAAACACATATGGTAACGGCATTTGACAGAAAAGCTTAAAATTATAAAGAAACCAGTTACGCAATTTTGCTTCTGAGCTAGGATGGGGGAAGGAGAAATTACCATTCCTGAAGGCCAGTCTCCCCATTGCATTGGGAAGTGCCTGAGCATTATCGTATGCTCTTTCTAATTCTAGCTCAGACTGCAAAAGATATCACTATCCTTAGCAATGCATCAGCATACCAACTGAAAATTGTTGTTTCCAAGAAGAACAGGGCAGAGAAGTTGTGCAAGAGGTCCTTAGTTCAGTTCAGTACAAAGTTAAAGAGAGTGACATTCATGAATTGCTTGAGCTAATTTGGCTGACTTTGTGCTAAGCTAGACCAAAAATCATCTCACATTCTGTTCCATCAGCTTTTCTGTGGAATGAGTAACCTTCAGCCTAAACCCAGAAATGAACAGCGTAAATTAGTCCTAAAACCCACCAGCCATTTGCGAAGTGAATAGTGCCTAGCTCTTGAGAGAACACAGGATAAGAAGTAAAGAAGAAAAGACTAGAATTGCTTTACATCAGTTTAAGACATCTGAAAATGCCTTCTTAGACAACTTCAGAAGATGGTGTTTCATTCTGTGCATTGATTATGGAGCATTTACTACAGATACGTGAAAGTTTACAATCAAAATTAGAATATATCTTAAAGTTTTAAGAAATTCCAGTATTCATTATTTAATGGTATGTAGGATATATTATGTTCATTCATGTAGAGTATTGTATAAAATTGTAGGTAAAGCCACTCATCAGGGAAAGATTAACTGTATAATGAGGAGAGAGACAGAGAGAAAAAGAGAGGAAGAGAGAGGTGTGGAGGGTGAGAGGAAAAGGGAAGGAGAGAGAGCACCCGTGTTTATTGTCGAAGAATATGTCAAAGAAACTGCACATTCAGGTATGTGCTCTCCTGAACTCTGCTTAAAGGCTATAAAATACCTATTAGAGCAAATTTAAGTTAGGGGTTTTGAAATCAGAAGTGACTGTTGATGAAACATTCAAGATGATTACATTTTTCTAATGTAAAGCATGCACCAGTATTTTACAATATCAAATGCAATATCACTGTGAAATAATATACTGCATAAATGCAGCACCAGGACATTTTTCAATAGCAAATCTATCTAGGCTATATATTAAATAATTTTAAAATCTATTTTTTGTTTGCAACTCCCTGAATACATTCCGAAGAAGATACAGTCTTCTCAAATAGCAAAACTGATTGATAACAGGCTTACTTTTCTTAACTATCTGTCATGGGGTCCCTAGTATCAGGTTTCCAGGGACCCCAAACCAACAGGTCAAAAGAACTTGCAATACACTACTTCAACATGATTGCAAAACAACTGAATGATAAAAATTATTTTTCTACACAGTCATTTCTCTTTTAATTGGAAATGCAGTGTTTGTGTGAGATATTTGAAAAAGCATTCTGGTGAACTGTACTTCTACTAAACCTGCACTTTCTTACAAGTAAGGAAGAGAAAAATTACTAACTTACCCAGTAGTTGGTAGATCTGGGGATTTGAGAAATTGGGGATAAACACTTGCCGTATTTGGTGAGCTAAACATCTTCGGCTTTTCCTGCTGGGTTTAGATTGAGAACCAAAATTAGGTAGGATAGGATTTTTTTAGAGCGCTTAATATTGGCCAACAGGTCTCAGCAATAACAAGGTAGGTAATGACTCATTCAGAAAACACCGTGTCTGAACACACAGTATTTTCTTCACTTGGACAAACAATTCTGAACAAAGAGAAAAGTGTTTAGGTTTGCTTCAAGTATTTTTAAATTCAAGTTACATTTTTTTAAATAAGTAACAGCATGTGTTCATTGATTTGAGTTTCTTAGGGATCTCGGATGTATAAATAGGTCAAGATCTAAGAAATCAATCCCAATTATTTTTTCCAGTTATCTAATCTTCTGCTGATGAATCATGAGAGGCTGAATCCTAGACATGTCCTGTTAAGGAGCAGAGAAAAATGTGCTCCAATGGATTCAAGAATATTACCTGCAGTCCTTTGAAAAGCCTAAATATTTAGACAGAAGGGTCACTAAAACATTATCTTCTTTGCTAGCAATACGGTTGCAGATTTTAACCTGAAAAATATTTTGCAACGATAACTTGAAGTTATCTAGTTAGGTGGCACTTTAGGGATAACTAAGTTCCTCGTGTTAAGTTCCTTGTTCACTTTAGGCTGTTTTCTCAAAAATAACATCTTAAATTCATACTCATAAGAAGTACGCAAAATGCCCACTAAACACTTCTTTGTTTATATCAACATTTCCCCAGGGAATAAATCTTCTCTTTTAGTTAAGAATAAATGATGTGGGATGGACTACACTCAGCACTCTTCATTAGGTTGATATGCATTCGATGGCAGTTCTTTGGTGTGCGAAACCATGTCACTACTTGGAAGACATTAAACAAGTGTCAGAAGGGGAGCATGAGAAAGCTATGTTGCTGTTTCAGTTTATCTCCCTCTGGACCCTCTGGTACTGTCTCCCATGTTTGTCAAACTGTGGCTTTCAGACTGACTGTGTTCTCATAGAATTATATATTCATAGAATGTTAGGGGTTGGAAGGGACCTCTAGAGATCATTGAGTCCAACCCACCTGCCAAAGCAGGATTACCTAGGGCATGTTGCACAGGAGCCTATTCAGACGGGTTTTGAAAGTCTCTAGAGAAGCAGACTCCACAACTTCTCTGAGCAGCCTGTTTCAGTGCTCCATCACCAGTGACAATGATGACAATGATGGGCTTCAATCCCTCACCTCAGAGTGTGAGGGGACACAGGCTCTGTGCTGAGAGCTGCTGACCCTCTAGGAGCTTGGGAAAGCTGAAAAGTTATTGGAATCTTTGAAAGAAAAGGAAGCAAAGAAACAATTATGTCTACTGACATGTGTCCATATTACAGCTATGACTGCTATCTTCTAATGCAGATGTCATAAACCTGATGAAATCACAGTTCTGCTACCAGAAAAAATATTATTTTTTCCAATATCCTGTATTTGTTTTATATTCCTTCAGAGTTTTTGACATTTTTGGGACCATTCTTGGCTTTCAATCAAGTTATTAAGGGGAATGTCAAGCCAGAAAACAGAGCAGAATGCAAGGGTTTTGCTTCATTTGTGTTAGCTTTGTACAAGCATAATTCACATTAGCTTTGTCTGATTTACACTGGCATAAACACAAGGGAATCCAGCCCCAAATCCCATCCTTCATACTTCTTTCTTTCTAGTCAATTAATTACTTAAGAAATGATTGAAGATGTTACATTTACATGAAAATGGAAGAAATAGGAAGTGATTTCATACCTGTAGATTCATTGTCTCTTCAGACCACCAGACTTCAAAGTCTTTTTGCATCTTCATGATGACTTTTTCCTTAAGAAGCTGCAGGTACTCAATCTCTACCTTCACCACTTTCAAGCGATTGAACATTGTTTTGTAACTAATATGAGAAGAAAATGTGTTACAAATCTTCCAACACATATCTGAACAAAGCTTTGTCATATCTAGAACAGTTGCAGATTTAAACTACAAAATAATCTATAATCATCATAGATGCAGGGAACAGACAGTATGGTGGTAGGAAAGACATCTCATATTTTATGAGTTTCCCTGGACAGTAAGTACAAGAAACTTATCCCCCAAAGCTTTTGTTTCATTAAATATATTGGTGAAATACAAATGGCATCAATATTGATTAACAATCAAAATAAAAGTTAATTCAAATATGTATATTATTTCTTTTGATTTCTCAGCATGTCACCATTAATAAACAACAGGTCACCAGAGCCTGGATTCAGATAGGAGCTGAGACTGATTCTCCTTTTAGATGGAAGCTTTATTAATGAGGCCTCTTGGCTAACTAACATACAGTTGGAGATTCACCAGTAGCATGAAAAAGACAGAAGTTTCCTCAAGATTGCACATAGCATAAATGCTAGCAAATTACTTAGAACTGATATCCCTGCATTGATTTTCTTTTACCCTCCTGGCTATAGCAACATTAGAGCAAGGATTGGTTAACCAATGCATATTCTGCATATTATTTACTCTTAGTTAATCCTGTATAGCCTAAAGGCTTTTCTTAGCTCGACAAGGCAGGACATTTCTGAATTAACCAAAAAAGTTCATAATACATTTGGATTCAAACAACAAGTTTATAACACTAATCCTCAGGGAAGACATTAAGCTCTTTATAATTTTTTTTAGCCATTAGCCCAAGCATAAATTTTCCCCAGTCATGTACTGTGACATCTTATATACAAACCAACAGCATATACAGACATTTAAAAACTATCAGTGAACCACACAGCTGACATTTTTTAAATGTCAGAGAAAACCCTGAGGGTAGCTTTGTGTGCAGAACTGTAATTGGAATACACTATCAGTATAATTTATCTTCTGAAGGAGGGCAGAAGTTTGAGGCAGAAGTAATACCTTTTTTTTTCTTGTTCAGTTTGTGTTCGAAGTTCCTCTTCTACTGGATCAAATGTATTTAGCTCTTCAGAAGGACTGGAAACAGCTACGGGAGAAGTGATGAATGTAAGCAATGACCATATGATGCCAAAAGAAGCAACATTTAATTAGAATAAAAACTACTTTTTAAGAGATAAGTAATGAAATGGGTGTCATTAACCATTTATGTCTTCTGGAAATGTTTGTTCAAATTCCTTATTCAGGCCTTACTCAGTATAAGAGATGTTCAATAACTAGTGATTTTAATTAAGTTTCTTTTATTTTTTTTTCAGTAAAGATTGCAAAATTAATGTTAGATATGCATAAAAATGAGTTTGCCAGTCCATTTTAAAAGTTTGTCTTTGGCATAAAGCCCTACAAAATGCATGCAACCTGTCAGTTTTGGCTACAAAGGCAAGACCAGAACAGTAAAGTTGTGAAAAGAAACTACAACAGTAGCTGTGTTTGTGCATGGAAATAGAGTAACAGAAAGTAGAGTAAAAGATATCCTGCAGGATAATATACCTTTGGTAAGCCCTAAATTCAGAAAATTAGTATAAATAAGGAAAATGGCCTGAAACTATGTGAGAAATGGTTCAAGGTCAAGGAGAACTGAGAAAAAACCTCAAGAGTAGCCTAAGTTAACCTCAGAAAGTAGCTTAGTTTTTCTGTATCCTGTAACAGAGCTAGTTAGCATGAAATACACAATATGCTTATTCTGAGAGATGGCAAAACAGTCTTTCCATCGTGGGTTATATGTTCAGCAGTGAAAGGAAATGTAAAGTTACCTAATAATATTACAACAGTTTCTATTTCTAAGAAGAATGAGAATAGTTTAAGGATCCCAAGAAAACATGTTTAACCTTTTTAACTGAAGAAAAATGTATGAAACAAAAGATTTGCTGTACAATACATGCAAGTTTCCATCCTGACTATTATTTCTGCATCAACCTGTCATGAGACCTGAGGAGTGCACCCTCACTTGAAGGCAAAGAATTCTTTCTGGAACAAGAGGGCAGTAACAACCCCTTTCCACCTGTCAGCACACCAGCTGAAACCATTAATCTTTTGTTGTAGTACCCTGTAGTTTAATACAGATGAAGCTGAAAAGCATTTTATTTCATTTAGAGTACTTAGGTCAAACATGTTAATACAGACAGCCAAGGTGGACAAAACCCATGCACAATTCTAATTTCCTGCATTGAACGGTTCTGCTGGATGTGCAGATTACAAAAGAAGGATATGGTGAAGACATCTGTGGTAGAGAGGGTACCATCAAAAGATTTAGAAATAAACTGTTTGGAATGATGAAGTGAATGCACGAGCCAGGTGGTGCAAACATCACGACAGAGGAGATGCTACAAGTGGCATTGCATAACAAGTTATACCTGAACCCAATGGATAATAAGAATGACATAATAATCATGCCAGAAACTTTAAGTCAAGCAGTAAACCTTTCAATGATTACAAGGGACCAAGTTTTTCTGATTTGTCAGATTTCATCCTCAGGAGAAGATATAATGTGAAAAGCACAGGGCTATACTATGAACTTGTGGGGAGGCACTCACTGAAGAGCTCCTGAGGCTTCACACTTGTTGTAACCTTCAGGAACACACAGCATCCAGGCTTGAGAGAAATGTACTTTTGTGGAACAAACTGAAACACTTTAGGGAGTTAGTACCTCCCAAGAAAGCCATGCTCATAGATCATGGGAGTACCCTTAATATGTTTCTGTGCAATACCAGCAAGAGTTGGCTTGAGCCAACTTCAGCAGTGTTTAAATCGGACTCTCCTGAGCACGCTGAAGCACATTTGACCTATTGGCACAATCTGTTACAGAGTTCAGGAGGTAGCCGCTCTAGCCCCTTATAATGAAGGCAAATAATACAGAGTGGAAAACAGTAACATCTTAAAATCACAGAATCATAGAATGGTAGGGATTGAAAGTCTTACCCTCACAGTAAAGAAGTATTTCCTCATGTTGAGGTGAAACTTCCTGTGTTCCATTTTGTGACCTTCACCCCTTGTGCTATCACAGAGCACCACTGAAAGGAGACTGGCCTCTTCTACTTGAGACCCACCCTTCAGATATTTGTAATCATTAATAAGATCCCTCTCAGTCTTGTCTTCTCCAGACTGAACAGCCCCAGATGTCTCAGCCTTTCCTCACAAGAGAGATGTTCCAGTCCCTTAATCATACTTGTTGCTCTCTGTTGGACTCTCATGTTAATGCTATTTCTGAAGTGAGGGCTTCCCCACATGAAAATATCACCAAATTCTGTTAGTCATTACAGAGTGATGCAAAGCCATATTGCAGCTTTCCTTCCTTGATTGATTTGGATGGGCATCTAGTACTTGGGAAAATATTTTTGCAGTAACTCTGAAAAGGGAGACAAACAGGCAGAATGTTGTCACTTTTATATAAAAAGACCAAGAAAAATAATAATAAAAAAAAATCTGCTGATGATTACATGTTGAAGAAGGGAATAGAATCATAGAATCATAGAATGGTTTGTGTTGGAAGGGACCTTAAAGATCATCTAGTTCTAACCCCCCTGCCATGGGCAGGGACACCTCCCACTAGAGCAGGTTTTGCAAGGCCCCATCCAACCTGGTCTTGAACACATCCAGTGACGGAGCATCCACAACTTCTCTGGGCAACCTGTTTCAGAGTCTCATCACCATCATAGTGAAGAACTTCTTCCTAATTTCTAATCTAAATCTACCCTCTTATGTCTTGAAGCCATTACGCCTCATCCTATCTCTACAATCCCTTGTAAAAAGTCCCTCCTCAGCTTTCCTGTAGGCCCTCTTTAGATACTGCAAGGTCTCCCAGAGCCATCTCTGCTCCAGGATGAAAAAACCCAACTCTCTCAGTCTGTCTGTGAAGGAGGGGTGTTCCAGCACTCTAATCATCTTCACGGCCCTCCTCTGGACCCACTCCAACAGGTCCATGGCCTTGTGTTGGGAGCTCCAGAGCTGGATGCTGTACTCCAGGTGGGGTCTCACAAGAGCAGAGTAGAAGTGCAGAATTACCTCCCTTGAGCTACTGGCCCCACTTCTTTTGATGCAGTCCAGGGTATGGTTGGTTTTTTGGGCTGCACTCAGACATGTTGGCTCATGTTGAGCTTTTTGTCAAGCACCACACCCAAGTCTTTCTCCTCAGGACTACTTTAATCCATACACTGCCCAGCCTGTATTTGTGCTTGGATTGCCTCAACCCAGTTGCAGGACTTAGGACTTGGTCTCCTTGAACTTCATGAGGTTGGCATGGGCCTGCCTCTCAAGGCTGTCAAGGTCCCTCTGGATGGCATCCTTTCCTTCAGCATGTCAACTGCACCACACAGCTTGGTGTCATCTACAAACTTGCTAAAGTTGCACTCAATCCCACTGTCCATGTCACCAAAAAAGATGTTAAACAGCAGAAGTCCCAGTACTGATCTATGAGGAACACCACTCATCACCGGTATGGATTATTTGCTTGCAAGTTCGCTTCAGAAATATGAAAGCCTTGTATATCAGATGAATATCTCTATCACAGAAAGGCCCCAGCATCCTCAGCCCTGAATACACCTATGTCCATTATCTCTAGCAATATGCTTGTGATGAAAGCAAGAAACTCAGTAGTGGGCAAGGTGAGCAGCACAAACTTTTGTTTATGTACAGAATGGAAAAAGATGTGTGCACTGCAAGCTGATGGGGCACCAGCAGTAAAAATAGCATTGGATATTTCATCAAGGAAATGGCTAAAAGTTAGACATCCATTACTGTGTTCCAGTCACAAAACCAGAAGAGATGTGATCACTGTGCCAGGTGAAGTGAAAGTCCAGGACATGACTCCTTGGGCACTGCTTTGTAAGTTCACTGGTGTCTTTTCGCATGCTGTTGCAGTCTCCATTTCATTTTTTTGTCATGCCTGCTCACTGCAACAATGTTCTCGTCAACTGAACAGCATTCTGCTCCAAAGACTAGACCTTTTTCAATCTGTCTACTCTAACATATACAGATGAAGACACAACTCTTTCCTGATGTTCCACACAAAAAAGAGATCTGTGGTCTGGTGGAGTGTATTTCAAACCTTTCATTTGTTGTTGATTCTGTCTTCTCCTCATTTCCTGCTACTTCTTTTCTCCCCTCTCCCCTGCACCTTTCCTGAGGCCCTGTAGTGGTCTCTTTCTACCTCTGGGCTCCTGCTGCAGCTGCCTCACACCCCTTCCCTCCTAACAGCCCAGGCAATTTCAGATACAGCTGAAGTAAGGAAGCTAAGGCAGAGGTTACTGGCTCACCCTATCTCATGTCTAATGTTAGCATTCTTCAAAACGCAGGCTCAGTTTTTTTAAAATAACATGCGAGGGACAACTGAGTCAACAGACAGCAAAACATAGAAAGCATAATATGACTCACAAATTTAAAAGAGAGATACCTAAGGAAAAATACTTTCTTTTTGCTACAGGTTTTATTCATCTAAAGTGTTTCCTTTTACTGTATATATAGGCTTGCCCATGCAGAAACAGAAAATGTTTATTAAAACATAAAATTATTTTATCTATGTATTAACCATATATATACAAAGTACAATTAAATTAAGAAAAACTGAAAATTCACAAGAGCAACTTTTGGCCATACACATTTAAAAATTTGCAATACATTAAGAAGTGCAGAGGTGCTACTGCTAAAATATGAACTATCAGGTATCATTTCTGTAACCTCACAGAAGAACACAAAGTGGTACCTGCTTTGTTCACTCAGGGTTGACTTTTAATTTGTTCATTAACAGTTTGTTATATGAAACCTGATTGTAATGTCTAGCTCTATGATTTTAGTGCATCAGCTGAGATGAGCCATACAGCTGATGTGCAATATCACATGCACTTTTAGTGCCCTAGTGTCTTCTCCTGGAAAACAAATGCCGTTGGTGCAATTTGATCCTGGATAATGCAGACCTGGGTTAGAGGGACTCAGGGGATATATAATATGCATATTTAGGAAAACTGCGTATACTAGAGGGTCTCTGTTGGCGTACCTCTATCCAGTTCTATACAACACATTTACTTTAGCAGAAATCAGCAATGAGGAGTGCAAGTTCCTTTACAGTAGTGTAAATGCATATACAGCCGAGTGGCAAAACATAGGAATCCTATGTTGTGAAGTCTTGAAATGCTTTAAGAATACTAAGTCACATGATGCAAAGAAGAGACTTTCAAAGTGCTACACTGGATTTTACTTTTACATTAATCTCCAGACTATCTGTTTCTATTTCATCTTCAAATCCAATCCATTTGGTGAAGTGAGGCACAGGACACAACTGATACCAGCTGCCTGCTTACACAGGAAGGTGAGCTCTGCATGAGTTGACACTCAGTTCAAATCATAAAGGTTAGTGGGTTTTTGGTGTTTTGTTGATGAATTTGTTTGTTTGTTTGTTTTTGTTGGTGGTGGTGGTTTTTTTGTTCGTTTGCTTTTTCATAAAGAAGACTGTAGGAGAGATATAAAGATATGATTTTATTCTAATGAAAGGGCCATTTTCGAAGCACAGGAAGCAGTAAATTTTACAACACATTCCAAGTCATCAAATCACATAGTACCAGAAAGAAATAGCACCTGCTAACAGGATCACTATTTGAAAGCAATATGGCAAGCATGGATGAAAAGCACTATTTCTAGCATGAGATACCAAGTGTTATCACCATAGTTTACTGCAAGCTGGCAACAACTTGAAATACTCTGACAGATTCTTGTCTACAGTCAGAAAAATTTGCAAGAAACTCTCTGTGACCCTGAACTTTATACTCTCTGGGGCGCTCCTATATTTCTCGACTGAGGCTATCGTAGAAGTCAAACTCCTAGGGATTTATTGTCTTGTGCTTCAAATAACATTGTACCCTGCCCTCCAGCTGTACTTTTGCAGTCAAAGATTTTAATTTTTTTACTGGATAGTCTTTTATTTATCTGCTTAAATTTATAGTCACTTGAAGTAACCAAATATAGAATTTACTTCACTATGCAGCTAATATTTCTACTGCTTTATTTATTTATCAACTTTGCAGCTTTTGGCAAACTTGGGCTTTAGTGCTTTCAAACTGGAACATATGCTGTCATTTCATTGGGTTTCTTATAGAAGAACTACCCATCCATCATTATTCAGGATCAGCTTACAAGTAATTCTCCCCTTCTTCTTTCTTCTTCCTCCCCTGGGCCATGTTAACCTATGTTTGTCACTAGGCACCATGTGTATACCTTACACAGAAAAGCAAAGATGGGTATGAAACTCAGGAGGAGATGAAAATGCCTTAATGAAAGGAAGAGTTTATATTGTGGGTTTTAGACCAATTTACCCCTAATCCTAATGTAATAGATTTTTTTAAAATTTCAGCCGGTTGGTCATGAGCATACACTGAAACAAACTCTCCTATTTTCAGCACTTTACAAGTGAGTGAGTGTCTGTGGGATTAAGGGCATAGGTATTTTGTTGATTTTTATTTTTATTCACTGAATTCAGTGAAAAAGTCCATCAGCATGCTGCTTTCCTTTCTATCATTGCATTGTTTATTGTTTTATTAGCTTAATATGGGCTTAAACTAACTAACTTCCAATGCACACCCGGAAAGCGGAGATATTTTTTCCAGTCTCTGTGAGCTGTTTTGCATAAATACAGACTCACACTTCAATCCCTTCAAGTTTCTTCTTTGAAACTAGTCATCTATATATTTGCTCCTGAAAATATATGGCATATGAAACAGAAGGGATTGCCTTAATGTCAGCTGTATTGAAGCCATGGAAGTTTCTGGAACCACTTTAGCTAGAAGTTCTATTGTTTTCAAAATATACAAGTACAATATACTGGGGGAAAAAAAAAAAAAAGGCAGATTAATATGTTCCATACATGCCACCTGATCTAGTGGAATAGTAACATAGCTGAGTCTTAGTCAGGAAACCCTTTTTAATTCAGGTTCTTGCCTACACTTAAGAAATACATTTTACCATTTGATTGCATGGGATTATTGTTCCAACATTTATCTTGTTCATAATATTAGATAAACACACACATGATATTTGAATGATCTTTCTCTGCCTCCCAAGAAGTGCGGTTTGTCATCTATAAGTTTTGAGGCTTTGTTAGAATTCATTTCTACAACATCCAAGAGATTTCAGAGAAAAAAAGGTCTCTTTGCTAGGTTTTGTCATGCTCTTCTTGAAAAAGAAAGGATGGAAAATACTTCTGAAGTTGGTTGCTCCTCTTGAAGCTGAGACATCAGGAATACATTACCACCAATGTGCAGACCGCAGTTGCAATGAGACAGCACCATAATGTTTGTGAAACAATGCCTGATCAAGATAAGAACTTGACTGAGAATAATAAAGCACAACTTGACTGAGCATATCTAAGGGTGCTAAAGGTGCAGTCACACTGAGTATATAAAAGATACTGAAGCTTAGTGCATCCATATTTCTAGCTGGGGATAAGCAGATGTACAGTTCTCAGTTCTGAGAATTGCTGGTCTTACTGTGCATGAGCAATATACATAGGCATGCACAGTAAATCTTGTGTTTGCTGGTCACATTTAGGAATGCAATGCACACAGCAACTGTGGGATCAATTTAATAGGCCTAATGTTTTCTAAAAATAATGGGTGTTTTACCTGCATTCTGCATCGAACTCTGGCTGTGATTGTTGGTACAAGCACTCATGAAAATGCACAAAAGCATTTATTTTGGACTGTGCACGGAATTTATAGAATGTCATTTGAAAGAATATCAAGGAAAAATAAGCATACATGTTTTATACTTAACTTGTTCTGTTTCAGCTATGCATAGGTATAGATGTGCCATACAACTGACATGTCCCTTCAAGTTAAGACAATAAAGGGTGTTTTCACCTCAATTCAGGAGGTGAATGCTAGCCAGACAAATGTATATGATAGCATCAACCTGAACAATTTTGATCTTTCTGCTGCAAGGTATTAGTAGAAGACCTTTCATCTGCAAGAGAGATGTTGAAGAGATGGAAAACAAAAAGGAAAAACACACCATTGTTGGTGAAATCAATGTTATGAGCATGGTGTTGCATCTTACAGTATTTAATTTAACCCTTGCCCCAAATAAGACAAAAGCTGTTGGGCCTGAAGTACTTTTATCACCAGTTTGATATTAGTTTTGCGCATTTTCTGTGCAAATAGCAGTGATATTTACCAAGACTGCACCTTGTTTAAATGCACAATAAAGACCAAAGTACTAGAGGAGTCTTTTTTCCACTCTCCTATGTGGCTACTCCATTAGCCCTCTAAAAGAGTTTCCAGAATGCTTTTCTAAATGTTGGTAGGATGTATGAGATTTCCAGAAAATTTCTGAAGCCACAACCATAGGATTTCATGTCAGTACATACCCATTGGCTGCAGCTGCAGAACTGCTAGGCTCTCTGTGCTGGGCTACCAGGTCAAGAAGGTGCAAGAAGTAGACATGTATTTAGGCATTTTTCGCAACTTGGACAGCTCTTTCCTATGACCTATGACAGAAAGGACATTGAGCTCTATATTCTGGTAGCTGCTGGCTGAATGATGCTGCACTGTATACTGAGAAGAGACTATCCTGACATATTCAGAAACAAATACAACGTATCCACAAGATTTTTATCTGAAGAGGTGTATCTAAGCTCTGCACATTTGTGGGACATTACTAGTAACTACTTGCTCCAGGTCATTATTTTCTTTGATTTTAAACACGCAAAATTTTTTGAGCAAAGAAGTAGCGAATTAATTGCTTTTAGTCATTTCAGCAAAATGGAAGAAGTTTTTCACCAGTTTTGCAGCTTGCTCTGAAACACTGCATGTCACATTAGCCATGATATTTCTTATCCACTCTTTGTCCTGTGCTTTACATGATCAGGTGGAAATTGGTAGTCTAGGTCAGACATTTACCTTGAAAAAATCAAAGCAAATACAGATATGAACAGGCTCAATTTACTGTTTACAGTTCATTAGAAAACAGAACTTTTGTTCATTACAAATTGCTCTCACAGAGGAAACTGACTGACACAGAACTAGTCAAGCTGCCTAACACACCCACTGGGCATGGCTAGAAGAAAGAAGTTTGCAGCATCTTAAACTTCATGGTACTCTTAGTTATCCTACCAGCTTTTTAGAGACAATAGAGAGAGGCTACTCTGAGGTACAGTGAAGCTAAAGCAAGCAATCTTAGGCCTTCAATCTGTAGACTGTGAGCATAAACACAAATTTGTTTTTTTCTCACTCCATCTCAAGTTCTGTCCTAGAATTACAGAATCATTAGGGTTGGAAGGGACCTTGGAAGGCTGCATGGTCCAACTTACTGCTCAAAGCTGGGTGAAAACTGAATCAAACTAGGTTTTCCAGACGTGTCATGACACAAGTATAGATATTCTGCAAATGTCTCTGATGACTTCTTTTGATGTGTAACTATCCTCTTAGTACCTTTTTCCTAATATCTTAATTTTATTAGACCAAATCAGGGAACTGAGAGCTTCCTCTCCAGATTCTGCCTTGTTTACTTGCTAGTAACCAGAAAGAATGAATGCAATTCACACTGAACTTCTCAGTATTTCAGAAGAAACACTTAGTGCAAGAAAGCTTACAGAGATTGCAAGCTGTTCCAACAACAGTAAAATGCTGAAGTCAATGTCAATAAAACTGAGAACTGGATAACTGTGCTACAAGTTCATGACTCCTAATAAAAATATCACTTGATCCAAAGATGTCTCTGCTCTTTTTTGAGATCTGATAAGCCAAAGTTCAGTGAGACAGATGGGAAGCTTAATAGGAACACACGAATAATCTCAGAATTTTCTCTGACAGTTCAGGAGAACATATTTGCAAAGATTTCCAGTACAGCTGCAGTATTCTCTTTCTTGAAGACACAATGAAAGGGAAAACTTATGTCTGCCTCTAGAATTTAGCACTGCACCTTGTAAAACCCACTAAAAAGAGTAACTGAAAAAACACACCACTAAATAAAACTACAAAACACCCTAGAAATACTAAAGAGAAACTTATAGAAAGAATGTCTGTGTGGGCTTGAAGCCTGAAGGGACAGGTGTAAGAAGTGTCTTTTATTAGATCATACTCCTTAATTTTAAAGCTAAGTCCTACATAATACTGGGAAAAACCCTAAACATATTACCTAAGAAGAAACCTCAAGTACTGCAGCAAGGGAATAATTGCTGCTTGTCTAGCTGCTGCTTCACATCTTGTGGTTCTTTTTCCTGATTGTGATCATCTTTACAGGGGAACTTGGTACATACAAAAATACAAAAGCTCTTCAAAAGCTTAGAATTTTAGCCATATACTGTGCTGACTTGAAGCACAAAATAGCATGTAAAACCAAGAGAGTAAATTTGTTATAAACTGTAACTTCACAGTTACCACAGGCTAAAGTCTATGATTTATTTCCTCCAAGACAAAACTGAAATAACTACAATGACTTAAATACACTGAAGTAAAAAGAAGCTGTAAGAATTATCTAATGTACTTATAATGTCCTATCTAACTACTTACATATGTTTTCAAAATTAATTGTCCATCAGTATGCAAGCATTTGCTTAAAAAATGATTTGGTAAGTATTTCTAAAATCACTCCACATGTTACAATAATTGCACAAAGCAAATTCAAAAGTGTCTTTATCTTTGTCAGAGTAAAACTTACTGTAAAAAATGCAAAGAGGCACTGGTTTCAAAATTTTCAGCCAGTTTTGCAGCTGATATCTTTGTCTTTGCAATACTGAAAATCATCAGCCTTTTTAACAAGCAGAATCTTACCAGCTCTCTGTCAGTCTCGAATTCAAAAAAAAACCTTAACACAAAGCATTTCTATTTTTGTTTTTCCTTTGAAATAGAAAGATTGAATAAATTAAACCCATGAATAAAAAGAATGGCCTTGATACCACAAGAGGTCACCCTAGGAATAAAATCAGTGCCATGCATTCACAAGAACAGCAAACTGTTACAAAAACAGCCCTGTTGCTTGACATTTCAAGCACAAACATAACACAGAAACATTGTGCATTTCAAAATAATGAATTTCTAAGATAAATCTTAACCTTATTCTGAGGCCATTGCAAACTGACTACACTGATCTTTTATTTTTTTGGCTAAAAGTAGCATATTTTACAAACTTAATAGATGAACCCACCTACATGGTTTTAGAGGAAGCTTCTTTGCATGCCTAGCAGCACTGGGGACATGTTGCTTTACCTCTTGTAAAGAAAATAGATCTTAAAATTCTGGACTTCAAACAGATTATCTCTCTAAAATGCTTTATTTAGCCTATACATAAGATACTATTTTTCAACAGCAGGAATCTTAAAACAGGCCATCTATTATTGTCCATGGACTTTGTTGGATTTGTGTGGGAAAACACAGACTGCCACTTTTCTCAGCTTCTGTCATTTGTGATTGAAAACACTTGTCTCCCTTCATTTCATGGCAATTAGTACAGATCAAGAGTCTCCTGCTTTATATGAACAAAGTTAAATGTCATCTCAGTTAGATGTAAAGCAGTGAAAGACACTGAGCTCATTTTATTTAAATATGGATTTATTTAAATAAGATATTAAATCTGATGTAAACCAGCAGTTTGGAAGTGCTATGTGTTTTCTGTTCACACAGATCACAGGAGATGAGTTCAAGACAGTTATTAAATATTATCCTAATTAATGTAATATATGTCTGTAAGATGCAGTTATGGTCTCAGAGAAAACTACCATATGGTTCATAAACAGACCTTATATCCATACCAGGTATAAACCATGGTTCCCAAACTTTTGATAGTAGCTTGGGCTGTATTGGAATGGTTCAAGATCGGGTTGGATGGGGCTTTGAGCAACCTGATCTAGTGTAAGATAGCTCTGCCCATGCCAGGAGGTTTGTACTAAATGATCTTTAAAGGTCTATTCTAATCTAAATCATTCTGTGATTCTATGCTATCTCATTCTGGACAAGTGTGAGCAGAAGTTCCCAATTCTCCTTCTTCAGATATGCAGAAATGCATCAGACAACATATTTGCATCTCATCAGATATAGGATATACAGCAATGGCAGTTTCTTGGAGCACCACAAACTAGTGCATTGGAGGAATAGTTGCTTTGAAATTCTTTCCTAACACTGGCTGGATTATTCCTGCAATAGTACCCTGGTTCATTGTACAGCTTTATTACTAATCACGCTCTTCTTTCACTTATAATCAAGGAAAGGTGAGAAAGCAGAATGAAACACATTATGAAGAAACACAGAGCAAGGCAAGACCAAGGCCATAAAATGATTCTAGTATCTTTAGAACAGATATGTAACTTTGAAAATGTAGGAAAAGATGATGTAGACAAAGCTACAGAGGGAACAAGGACAAGGAGAAAGCTCCCTATTTTTGTTTAAAACAAATATGTGTTACAAATCCAAACATAAAAATAATAGATGCCAAAATCCTTGCTCTCAGTCATTTCCAACACTAAATCTAATGCTGGTTTGCATTTTTGGGGATTCAAATATATCTGTTATTTCTGAATCACCTAGATATTTTATTTTTATTAGGAATGAGCTTTTTCAAAGAAATTTTGTCCAGAAAAGAACCTGGACACATCTCTTTGAATAACAGCAGAAATGAAACCCAAGTTAAAACAACAGGGAAAACAAGGTGGTTTGGTTTTTTTTTTTACTTTGTTTGTTTTTGTTTGTTTGTTTGTTTTGGTTTGTTTGTTTTGTTGCTTTTTTTAATAAAATGTTGATAAAACTGGTCCTTAATGCTGAAGTCTGTAGAAAGGACACAGATTCTTTACAAAGACCCATATTTTCCATCTTTACCCATGTTAGATTCTACCTACTTTTTAATTTTATTTAGTTCAGAAGCAGAAAGGTTTTGTCATTTCTTGATGTTTTCAGCGAATCACAAAAGAACTGATAGGTTGCTAGTAGCCCAGATTTCAAATCTTACATGAAAAGAGAAGAAAGGCTCATGGAGAACAAGACAAATAAGAAAAATTATTGAAATGGAATGCTGCAAAACTGCATTTCAACTAAACGGATAAAAGTAACTGCAATTATTAATAACAATGGGCATGCTGTGCTAACAAGGGCCATGCTTCATTACTTGCTGCAGATTCGAACATTCATGTTAATTTAGAAAACACACATAATGAATGACCCTTCTGTATATGAAATGTTGTCAGGATCTTTTTGAAGCTGACTGAACAGCCTGGGGGCCTTGTAGATTTACTAAACATTTCTGCTGATATGGACAAATCAGTCAGGAGTATGTTCAAGGGTCCTCCCTAACTTCCAGAGCTGACTCAACAGAGGCCTCTACTCAAGGTGTGGTTGAATAGGCAAAACTGTGCAAGTCTCAATACAGTTTTGCTAAGTCCTGTATTTTACAGAAATGCTACTTTAAAGCACCTTAAAATAATGATTCCTTAGAAACATATTAACTAGGAATTTTTCTTATACAACATTGCAAACCTCACAAAAAGGTTTTAATCCCATTTTTTTCTCCATCTTTTCCTCTTGGAAGCATTCTGGTGACATTGCATTCTTGCAATTTCATACAAAGCATTCAATGTCTCTTGCTGTGTACTGAAAAACATGGAGCACTCCCTTGCCTCCTATGAAATCTCGCCATCTATTTATGTCCTTTGTTAACTCCCAGCATATGGTCTTTTAAAAGAGGTAGCTAAGAACAATGGGATAAATATTGGAGTTTTCCTTCAATAAGAAATCCACATCATAAGAACAGCCATGAGGGAAACAGATCTACACTGTTTAAAATCTAACTAGAATAGCTTCTTAAAGAATTTTAACCATAAAATGCTTTAAGTTACGAAAGAAAAAAAAAAGGCAGCTGGAAGATGTTAACTTGGTTTCTAATTGAAACAATGGTGTGTTTTATTACATGTTCATATTTCAACAGACTCTTAATTAGGCTTTTTACCATGCAGTTTTCATTAAAAAATATCTTGATGACATTCTGGTCATCAAGAACATCCTGGGAGACTTGACACCTGTTACTCCTTGGAAGAACATTCATCCAAAAAGGCAGGCAGTCAAATAATACTCCCCAACTCATAGAATAAATATTGAGTCAAAATATCCAGAGTATTTAAAAGAATAATGAAAGGGAAAAAACGTCTGGAAAATACTTTGTGTGGTCCACACTTAGTGATGATAAGCAGATAGCAATGCTCAAAACAAAACGCAGAAGTCCATGGGGTTGCCTGTTATGTTGTGGAATACTAACAGAATATTTACAATGTGAATGTATAGCTGTTACAGTCACTATTATGTCATTTCCTAAGGACATGAAAAAAAATACGCTTACCTATTTTATGAATAGCTGCTTAGACAGTTATTGAAAACAGCATTTGCAACACGATTTTTTTATATAGTAAGAAAACAGTATACAAGACCAGATGTTATAATGCAGATCAAAACATCCAGTCAGAATACAGCATTTAATTGTTTGAAACATGGAATAGGGAGTTCTTAAAAATGGCATTTTTATCATTCATCTTGTTATAACTTCTTGCAGTGGCATAATATTAGTAAATAGTATTAAAATGTGGAGAGAATTAAAGACTTCAGTGTTATACTGAAGATAACACCTTTAGATTGAACTTCATAGAATAGGATAGGATAGAACAGAATGAAACAGAACAGAACAGAAGAGTTGGATGGAACCTACAACAATCATCTAGTCCAGCTGCCTGACCACTTTAGAGCTGACCTAAAGTTAAAGAATAAGGTTAAGGACATTGTCCAAATGCTTCTTAAACACTGACTGGCATGGAATGGCCTGTTCCAGTGTTTGACTGCCTTCTTGGAAAAGAAATCTTTCCTAATATAAAGTCTGAACTTTTCCTGATGCAGCATTGAACCATTCCCACATGTTCCTGTCACTGGATACCAGGGATAAGACATCAGCACCTCTTTCACTTCTCCTCATACTGATTGAAATAAACTGTGTTTGACTTCTGGGCTTTATGGACATGGACAGCATTAATTTTCAGGGCGATTTTAAAATAAAAATAAAAAAGGATAAAGATATAAAATAATAATATCATCAACAGAGCCTGGCTAAATTAGAAAGAGAAAGGGGAAATTACTTTTGCTACTCTGTGGGAATTTATTTCCATGACTTTTAAGAGAGAAGAAAGCCCCCAAATCTTCTCTCTCTTAGTAAGAGACAAATATTGTTTGCTGTGTTATGTATACATAGAAATAAAATCATCAGTTGCGATCTTGTCTGAATTAGCTCCACCTTTTATGTGAAGAAGGTCCATGAAGTCACATTTTAGCATTCTTTCATGGATCTAAGTGAGAGGGGCTTAAACTGTTACTGCCCCAGCAGTTTTCTGTCACATTTTAGCTGAAGTTTATGGTCCCAGAAGTGGAATTCTCATATGAACACTCCTAGGCTGCTTCAGTAGAAAGTCAGTGGAGTCAGCTTAAAGCATCTTAAACCAAACTTGGATGACTTTACACTTATGTGAACAACTTACGTAGACACTTTTAGCTTCACAGCTGTGTCAACAGAAAATGCAAGAAGTAACTTCTCAACTTCTATTACTAGATGTGAAAGAAACGACCTGTATATGCCTTTGGTCCCTCTTGGAATGAGGAAAATTAAAAAAGATTAATATTAGACAGATTGTGGCAATGTGGTTAGAAACTCTGTCCCAGGACAAATCAATGTCTGTTAATGGGAATTCAAACTAGAGTAATCAGAAAGGAAAAATAAAACCCTAGAAATGAGGAGAGCTTAGATGTCTCTGTTCTTGTTTTGGTCACCATGAAAAGAAAGTAAGCCAATACCAAACCCCCAACGTATAAGACTTTTGCATTATTCTTCTCACCACACATAAAATCAGATGCCTTTTGACATACATCTCTGGCAAAGTTCACAGAGTCCATGTACTTTATGGTATGGACTACTGTAGAAATATTGTGGCAAAAACTGAAAATACAACCTGTCTCACAAGCAGATTCATCTATGGGACAGAGTGTGCTGCCCCTGTTGTATCCCATTGCATCTGAAATGCTTTACTCTTACCTAGAGCTGCCCTCTGAAATTGTCTCTGGGTTATCTTTCCTTTCAGATGGTCTGTAAAAGACATAAAATTCAAATAGTTAAAATTCAAAATGTCAAAAATCAATGAAGTCATTGCTTATTTCCTACCATTTGAAAACCCCTATGTTGCTGGCCAATTAAAGGGGATTTTTTTGTCATCCACAGGACAAGTAGTTTTCTAAGCTTTCTCTTTCTAGCTGCTGCAAGTAAATAAGTAGGCACAATTTGTCTTTACATATCCTAAGATTTAATTTTGTCCAGTAAGAAAGAGTGAAAATGAAGGTATTTACTGTCAAGCACTTTCACAGGATAATGATCTCCTGCTGCTATATACAAAAGAAGTCCAAGTGAGGCTAGAAGACATACAGAATTCCAAGTATTTGTTCATACAGACTTACAGGCGCTAGCAGTGGAAATGAGATATTAGGTCATCCAGTCCACCTACTTTGCCAGTGAAGAATTGGTTCCCTACAGTTTGTTTTTTTCCTGTTCACCCAGCTCATTTTTAAATATCCAATGTGCTAGAGCTTCTTCAAGTTCTACTACTCAACAGAACTCACTGTGCAGATGTCACTGGTTTTCAGTAAAAATTTTTCTTTAATTTCATTATCTCATTATTCCTAGTTAGTCTCCCATGCCCCATATAATTCACCTTTACCCTTCTTTTACTAATTTCCTTCTTGATCTATGACACTGTTCCAGTTCACCAATTATTTCAAACCATAATTAGATTACCACATGGGAAGCCGTTATTCATAGATATTAATGGAACCAATAAAGGAAAAACATAACCCTAAATGTGCAATTTCAGCAGTATATGTGTTCTGAGGGAGGATGGGGCTATGCCTTTCAAGTTTTCAAATTAAAACAATTCCTAATCAGAGACTTGCATACAATCTCTACTAAAATGTACATCTGGACAACAGGAAAAGAAAAAAAAAAAAAAAAAAAAGAAACAAACATGCTGGATTCACTTTTTTTAACCCAGACCTGTGATTATGTATATTATATTAGCATGTATTCTTAATAAAAAATATCCTTTTGCTTACAGGTGAAGACTTATAGAATAAGACAATCAGAGCAAATTAAGTCATTAAAAGCTGCCAAATGTTTAACTGAAGAAGGTGAAAAAACATTTAAATTCACAGGCAATTAGAATTTGATTGTTCTAGGGGCACCAAAGAACTATGAAAACTTAGATTTTGGGAATTATAAGGGTAATTCTTAAGTACTTAAAGGCACTGTGGAACAGGTACCGTATGCAATACATTGCAGTACAACAGCAAATTATGTTGTTTTGAATGTTTTTAGAAAACAAAACAAAACATCCTACCTACTCTTTGTCTATAGAACATATAGTGCAGATTCATACTTTTCTGCACAGAAAGTTTTATTATTTTCAATTATTTCTATATAGACCAATGAATTCTTCTGTGCTTAAATTTATCTGTAAAATTAAGAAAAGCTTTCAGCTACTGAGAAATAGATTAAGTGAAAGAACTAATCTCACCTACTCTGCCTATACCAAAGAAATTCTCCATCTTGGCTGTATTAACATTCAACCAAAGAACCCATTTAGTTAAGTAAGCTCCTGATTTCTGTAACTGTAGACAAAACCTCTTGATTAATAATTTTTAATAATAAAACCCAAGCTAAATGATTGACATTCTAATTGTGCTTTAAAGATTCATAAAGCAACTCAGTTGATGCCAATATTAAGTGAAACATGATTAAATGCACCAGATTTTTTCTCAAATTGCTTTTTGCTATTTCATTCCTTGTATTCTATTGTACTGTATCACACAGGGTGATGTTACTCAGTATTAAGCCATGAGACAGTTATGAAACAATTTGTAGTAATCTTGAGATACATATCAATGGATTATCATTAACTTAGGTGCCTCAGAAATCCATCTATACATTCATCTTCTTGTAAGGGCTCAGAAACTCCCTTTCTTAAGCATTAAGAGCTGCAAAAGGCAATGTCACTGTCTTAATCCTGTCAATACTTGGTTTCAGTAGAACTACTTCTCTCTCTTTACTGAGAAACATATCATTAGCAATCTAAATATTTTGCATTTCAAGTGGCAATGAGGTCAACTGAAAAAAAAGCAAGCTAAACAAGTCAATGAAAGTAAGATTGAAGAGATAGATAACAGGAGATGCAGAAAAACAAGAATATGGAGACTGTTTTTTAAATGATTATAGCCAAGAGGCTTAACTTTCAATTAGATAGAGTTTACCTTCAGTACAACTGGGACAGAGAGCACAGAGGCTGCAGAAGCCCCACTTTTATTTCAAGCTTTGTTAGACCAGCAAGCAGTGTGGAACTGTCCTAAATGCTCCTCCCTCACTTCCTTCTAGACTTTGTACACCTCTGCTCCATCCATGATATGGACCATTGTGGTAGTTAGGGTCCGGCGTTCGGAAGTTTTCCGCGCTGTACGGGAAGACAGGGACAGCTTGATAGCCAATAG